>ML810064.1:128942-144047 GCA_009831015.1 Picea engelmannii
TCACTCATCGTGGGTGAGGGATGGAGTCGCTCGACCAAAGGGATAGGGTCTTTCCGATCAAATTAGACCCTGAGAATCTTACCCGAAGCTTCGCTCCTTCGACTAATTCTTTGCATCGGATTTCTTTCTATTGCACTCCCTTTCCTAGGGTTCTTTTTGCCTTTCCCTCACGGTACTTGTACGCTATCGGTCATTGAGGAATACTTGGGCTTAGAGGCTGGTCCCCCTTTCTCACATAGAAGCGATCCTAATTCAAACACGTTGCGTTTGACTTACAGAATCGAACCATGGGACTCTCTACAAGGCTATCACCTTCTTTGGTCTGATCTTCCAACCTTTTCATTCACAATTCTACCTACCTTATAGCCTAAATCAAAGGGCAAAGCATCGGCATGCCTAGTTCTTCCATCATCTAATGAACTGAAATGAATCACAGAGAGAAGGCAAGGCTAGGAAAATGAGACCAAGATCGAAACGAAAACCTTCACTGCTTAGTATTTGCCCGATCTGCTTTCGCTCGCCGCTACTAAAGGGGTCTCGGTTGATTCTTGTTCCTCTAGATACTTAGATGTTTCAGTTCACTAAGTCTTTCAAGTCCAAGGAGCACGGACTAGCCATGGGGCTTGGATACGATTTCTCGATCAGAGATCCATGGATCACGGACGGTATCTCCCCATGGCCTTTCGCCTTTGGAAACATCCTTCCCTCTCAATGCTCGGGCATCCATCCGATGCATTCTTTCCGATACAGCATGCATTTAACCTCCTTCACACCGCACCAAATTCCCATCAATCGATCAATCACTCAGGACTGGGTGGACTGAATTCAACATTCTGTCGGTCGCTTGCTTTCTTCCAGATATTAATTATATATGTCATTATGCTCTCCTCGTTCTCCTTTTTCAAACGAGCCATTCTTCCTCTCCCTTTGGTATAGCACTCCGTACCTCGCTCTCCTTTGTCAAGCAAGCCATTCTTCCTCTCCCTTTGGTCAACCACTCCATACCTCACCCTCTTTACTCAGGCGAGCCATTCTTCCTCTCCCTTTGCTCGAGCACTCCGTACCTCGCCCCACTTATTTGTGGTTAGGTGAGCCATTTCCTTTCCCTTTGGTCGAGCACTACATACCTCTCCCTCTCTATTGGGCTTTGGTCGAGACGAGCTAAATGCTCTCCTCATGTCAGGCAAGCCAAACCCCGAATAATCTCTCAATTTGAGTAATGAATTAGATGTGTGTTATACCGGATTCGGCCTAAATAATCTCTCAATTTGTTTGGCCCAATAAGTAACTCAAGGTCGAAGGTTTCAAGCTCCGTAGCCAAGTAGTAACACGTCGGTGACCGACTTCGCATAGAAATACTTTGGGCGACGTGTTCACTAACCAAGGCACTTTGACTTTTCCCTCCAATTTCGTATCTGTTAGTCATTCTTGAGATATTTCATATTATTATATACGTAATTACACAATCAAAGAATTGAGAAAACAAGAAATCAATCCGATACAAGTTGACAAGGTCAATCCAATCATGAATTATATATACAATTATGCGTTCATGAATTATATATGTAATTACGCTCTCAATTCATGAAGGAGATATGTCATTCCGATTTCCATGATCCAAGCCTGAATGAGAGAGATCATTCTGGAATGAATTATATATGTCATTATGCAATTTTGAATTATATATGTAATTATGTAATTATGTAATTATGCATTTATGCCCTCATTACGCTTTTTCCTTCAACAATGCTGCTATTATATATTACATTACGCTCTCGAAGAATTGAGAAAAGAATTCATCCCCACCCAATAAGTCACTCAATTGAGATTTCTTTTGTTCTTTCGATCATGAATTATATATGTAGTTACGCTTTCTTTCGTATAATACGTAATTACGCTTTAGCAAAGACAGACACAACTCCATAGATGTTGATTACCGTACATCTCTTTTCTTCCCCTCTCCCTTATGGTCGAGCAACTACGTTCCTCAAATCGTTCGCATAGCATAAGGGAGAACCTTACCTTCCTTATAGATAGCTAAGGTCCCGCTTCTCTTTTCTTCCCCTCAATCTTTTCGAAGGTCGGTAAGTGATAACCCTTCACGTAGCTCACTCCGGTAAGTGATAACCTGACTTTCTACAATGTTGCTATTATATGTGTAATTATGCCATTATGATCTTTCCCATATGCTTAAGGAAATATCAGAACTCCCTAAGCAATAAGATTTGGTGTGCACGAGGGAAGCAAGGCATACTTATAAACTGGAAATCTACAAGGGGAAGCGAAGCATACAGTGAGAAAATAAAGAAGGAAACTTGAAGCATGAGTGTCCTGCGGAGCCCGGGCCCGTAGAGCATTAGCGAGGGCCTATAATGCCTAGGTTGTCTTTAGCGGGCATCTTCAGTGATATTCTTGTCAGGGTGAGCGCAACAACCCTGAAGAAGCTATGATTATGACTGAAAGGAAGAATCGATTGAAAGGAAAAATTCGATGGAGGAAAGGCCCGAGTTATTAGGAAAAAATGTGTTTTATCGCCACTTGTGGACCCCAGTCGATAGATTCTATCCCAGCGAGCCCGACGTGTTTCTTTCTTGTCCCAACCCGCAGTAACGATAATCTGCAAGTAATAATCAAGTAATAAAAGCAAGCAGCAAGTAGCCTTCAAGTTCATTGTCGTGAGTTATCAATCGAGATCCGGGCTAGCTAGAGATACAGGTATCAATCGAGGTCTCAATCAGGCAAACAGCATATAGAGATCTCAATTTGAAGGTTCGATCGCAATGTTGATGAAGGCAGTTCGGAAGGTCGAAGGCAGGGGGCAAGTTCGATATCAAGGGCGAGGCAGGTCGAAGGTTCATTGCTCTTGTCTCGCGAAGCACAATCAATCGGTGGTCTTGTATTGGGAAGGAGACTCGTGGTTAATCGAGGTTGTCTCTCGAAGCATAATGGATCAGATGTTTCTAGCCACGGGTTTTATCTAGCATCATGGATTGGTCTATCCTCAGGTTGTTTCGTTGTCAGGTGACAAGAAGATCAAAATAGGGGGTTATCAATCGATAAGATATCAGGTCAATGAAGGTCAGTTTGAAGTTGGATGAAGGTGGAGAGGTCGAAGGTCTCATGGAGAAGGTGGTAAGGCCGAGTAGGTAGAGACCATATCAAGATGTAGATTTTGATCTTAGGCAAGCAGCAATCACGTAAGTAAGCGCGTCGGTTTGTTTTCTTCTCCTACTCCTATCCCTCCCGGGTTTCTTCTCCTAGCAGCCGCCCTTTCCTTTCGCCCGCCATAAATCTAGCAAGCAAGAAGCACGTAAGTAATCCCATCTCGCTGGTTCTATCTTTTTCTTCAACCAGTACGCCCACCCGCAATCAATTTCAACTAGCCTGCATATAATCTAAGCCAGCAGTAAGGATAATCTGCAAGTTCTGAAGCAAGTAAGGAAATCAAATCAGTTAAGCAGTTGGGTCTAGCGTTAAAGCAACTAAGCAATCACCAGTTGGAGTTTGGTGGAGAAAGGTGGGAAGGCAAGCAATAAAGAAAGCATCAAGCAGTTGTGTTCTCCCAGCCTTCATATTTGACCAGCTCACGTTTTCTTTATTCATCAAGAATAATGTGTTCCTATTCATTCATTTCATTTGAGATTATGGGAACTGAATTCCTATTCCTTCCTTTCTTTATATTATGGTAAATGAAGCTTATATATTGATCTTTAGAAACCAACAACGTAATTACATATATAATATCTATAGATCCTCTCCTTTCGGTCGAGTGTGTCCAAATATGAACATCCATCGGTCGTTATCACCTCATCCTACTATTCACAAGCCGCAGTTGACTCCTTCGTACGTGTCCAATTTACCTTCTATCACCGTAGATTCTTTCTTTCATCCCAACAAGCCAGCTGGATACGACAAGGGTATACCTGATCCCTATCACCAGGTGGGTGATCCGTTTATGATGGTTTTGTCTCTTTCAGGGCATGTGGTTCCCTTTTCCAACAGATTAGGGGGCGAGGTCAGTTTCCTTCCAATGAGGGGGCACGTTTTCCAAGGCAGAGACACGATCTACCTAAGATTCCTTGTCTGTACTACGTAACCGTGTGTTGTCGTCTTATTAGGGCATCCCTGGTTCGATTCTGTCAGTAAAACGATGTTTGAATTAGGAACGCTTCATAGCGATCAAGGGGGACCACCCTCAGATAGAGATCTAATTCTATGGAGATATCCGTGGATAGGTAGCTAGATAGATACCCATCTCCATATCTAACTAAGTATATGGCATGATATGGTATGATCTATCTCCTAGCCGTAGCCGCTAGCCTCAATATGAGTTGTGTTGAATCAAATGGCGATACCAACCCAATGCGCATAGCGAGAAAGACTTCCTTCATGCTTCAAATGTAAAAGCGTCTCTTTCACAGTTCGTTGGTTCGCTCGTGGGCCAGAAAAGATCTAAACGTAATTGGAATCCATCAATCGTACCGTCACTGGTTCCCATCAACACTTTCAATCCCTCCTTCATTCGTCCCCCCCAGTCAATCCCTCCGACTTAATCCATTTTCATCGGGTCTCAATTTGTTTTGCAAACCATGTCCCCATGATGGAGATGGGAAAACGCAAGGTTCGATGGCTCGTGTGTGTCAATATTGTTCGTCCCAGGAGCTTTGGAATAATAGCCAGAAGCCCTGGAGCACATTGTTAAATGAAATAAGTCCTCCCAGAAGCAAGCATAGGAAATAGTTCTGGCAAGCGAAATCAGTTAGAAATTCTACGCCTTTCAGCATATGGTAAATTCAGTACTTCAAGGTTGCCTATAATGGCTACCCCGCCCATTACTCAGTTGACCCCACCCTACCAAAGTGGGAAATTCCGTAAGAAAAGTAGGCCTTAGTGACCTTAGTGAATGGCGGGAGAAACGACCTCAGGTTAGCCCTTTGTCATTTCTTTTTTATTAAGGATGTGGGGAGCTAGGCAGGTTTACCACCATAGCCAATAGGGGCCAGCTGAGCGATGGATGCACAGAGGGGCTCGATTAGGCAGGTAAGAGAACTGAGAGGGAGGCGGGGCAATTAGAGAGAGGGTGCGTTCCTGCTTCTAGTTTGTCTGATTTCGTAATTGCATATCTATCGCTGGGCAGGTTCAATTTGGTGTTTCCGAGCAGGTAAATCAAACGTTGGGCAACCTTTCTTTCACAGGTTCCTCTCACGTTGGGCATGACCCGGTAGGGATCTATTTATCTGTGGGCTATAAATTGTAATGCGCATCCATCCGACACGCTACATAATTGTAATAAAATATTTTCTATCTAAGCGCCCTTGCTTCTAGGCAATGCTCTTTCACGAGGCAGCCAGCGTGCCAGTTCTTTCTTTGTAAGGCGCACAAGCAACCTTGGTCTGCCCACGCACCATCCAGGAAAAGCAACAAGAAAGACTAATAGAGCAAAAGGTAATTTCTTTAAAATTACCTATAGGTTAATTTATCTTATATGTTATTATAGGCTTATACACAGACTAACCCTACACTAAGCTATCAATAATAATATCATAGTAAATATCCTATGATAGTCATAGTATAACATATACTTGGGTATATAGGTACATATAGGTATATAATATCCATTAAATGAAAATGTTGAGTTGGATCATGCTGCCTATGGCTCGCTACTAAGTGAGCTCATCACTCAATCCCTACTATGACTGGGCTTTTTATCTGAATGAAGTGGACTCAGAAAGAAAACTATGGGTGTTCCCGACGGATAAAGCTAGTTCAGAGACCGGTGAGTGAAACTGGTGAACAAAGATAGCTGGGGTGGCCGGATAGAAATGCATGGATAAATAAGGGTGAGAGAATAATCGATAGTTCCCCCCCTCCTTCTCGGTACTCCTTGTTATGCTCAAAACCGGAGAAAAGAAAGTGCTCCATGGTTGAGATCTAGGAGGAGTGCTACTAAGCTTGGTGAATAAATAATCTACTTACTACTGGGGAAGCTACTCCTTGGCACCGCTCCTACTGTTGATTTAGACGTCCCAATATGTTAATCCGACTCAATAGCACCGGTTCACCAGATGAATAAATGAAGTAGAATGAGGTGTGGTAATGAGTTAAGTATATATGAACCTAGTTAACTAATATATTCCCTACTAATAACAAATATCCCATAAACTATAATAGGATGAGACCCATTATTATTAATACAATGAGTAAGCTATAGGAACTAATCCTAATTAATTTGTTTGTCCTAGGATTAACCTGTATCATTATAATGTTATATTAATTATCCAGTATATTACCAGTAAGCTAATATAATTGGGGATTATTAGGATATATTACCAGTTCTTCCATTCTCAATCTCGATGTAAGAACACTAGATTCGGTGTTTATCGGTGTTCTAAGAAGCGGTTGTAAACCATCATAAAAAGCTCTTTTCCCAGAGCCCACCGAAAAGTGCACCAAACCAATTCCCCATTCATAAGAGGAGCCCAACTTTCTTAATGCATAATTCTTGGTCTCGCTCGTTTTGATCCCCAAACGATAGATTCATCATTGGGGTTCTTGTGTCTTTAAGGAAGTTACCACTTTCTAAAGGTAGAATGCGTTAGATCGCAGTTTCTTTCAGTAAAAGCCATCTAACCTGCCCATCCATTCCAAGCCATCGAACTGCGTCACTTGGAAGCCAAGCTCTAGAGCTCCTCAATCGCTAAGTAAAGGGAGGGCGCTAGACTAATCTGTCCTGTAGGAATACGAATGATAGCGAAAGGAAGTGTTGGATCGTTGTAGTCTCGCTAAGGCTTAGGACTAAGCGTGGGTAAGTCTGTCCTGACCAGCCAAAACTGTACGAAGAGGTCTTGTGCTTCCTTTCACGCTTGGTGCTAGGCGTGGTACGAATGGGTTACGAGTGGTAGGGACCTTCTTGGCTATGATTCCTCGATCGAGAGAAGCCATATTATTAGGCAATAGAAGCTTGAAATAGAGCCCTTTCTTTGGTCGATATCTATCTGTTAATCAGTTAGGTAGAGTAAGAGCAGTTGATCTGATTTGTTAGCAGGCAGAAGGGTGGGCTTATTGTGAGTTGAATGGTCCGATTTGTGAATCGAAGTGAGATTGCTCAGTTAGGCGAGGTGTACATCGATTCGTTCCATGTGTCCAATGAGGGAGCAAGTAGGATTCTCTATTTCGCTGGGTTGAGATGGATAAGAGAGCAGCTTAAAGTGGATAGGGACTCCGCAAGCCTCAAACTAAGGCTCGCTTTTGCTCGTTTGTTGTCGCCTTTGAATGTGAGATGTATCCTTCGAATACCAATATCCTTCCTCAAGTAAAAAAACAAATATCATTTTGGCTAAGACGTTCTAAATGAAAAGAAAGAATGTATGGCTGAGTTAGAGCGTTATGGCTCAGATCCTGACTTTCCTTGCCTTGCCTTCCCTAAAAGAGAAATTCCGATCAATTATGTTGTAATACTTAGCTAAGACTGGGATCGAACTCTCTCCAGCTCGATAAATAATATTTGTCCTTCCCTCAAATACTAGAGTCAATTCGCTGCTACTGGTGATAAGCACTGACAGGGTAATAAGCATGGTCTGAAAGCTTACCATATAGGTTGGATATAATGGTTAGAAAGCTTACCTTCAAGTCTAGCCCAGCTCTGAGGCAAGCACTGTAACTCTCTCCTTTCAAGCCAATAAGTAATACTTCCCTGAGCCCAAACGTGTCTTCTTGGATAGATCTCCTTAATCGTCATAAGGCAAGTCATAAGAGGATTGCTAAATTCATACTTGTGTCATTTCGTGTTCCCCCTTAAATAAACAAGAATAAGAAAGCAAAGGAGCCCAATAAGCAGACCGTAACCCCCCAATTCCTGACTGAATGAATAATTTGGGTAAGGGCATAACTCCATTGACTAGGGTGAAGGTATTAAGTGAAAGCCTGGGTAAGGTTAGTGGATCCCGTCCGGAAATAGAAGTTTGTAGCAGTACCTGACCCGCCAAGCAATTAATTAAGTATAGTTCGAACAGGTGTCTAGGTGCTTAGGTGGAACAATAAGGTGGACTCATTAAAAAAGAAAGGTAGGTCTATTCCTTTCCTAGCTAGTGAGTTCTAATTCCATAATCATATCGGTAAGGCTCGCTCGATCAAACCAATATAATATGTAGTGCCCCCAGAAGAATTCACAAGGGGAGATAGGGTAAAGGGTTAATATCTTAGTGTTGTATCCCCCATTTATGGCTGAAACAAGAGGTGAGTAAGTAGGGTAAGCTCTATTGGGTAAAGGAAGGTGTGTTTGGAAATAGTTCAGTAAAGAGGTTCGGTAGTTTCCTCTAATCCCGGTTCTATAGATGTACCTCTTAAGCATTAATTCAAGTGGTCTAGGTTTCACAGGTCTAGGTCATATGGTGGGTGCCCGGTATGGTCAGACAAGAAGGTTCGGTAGGGTAAAGGGTTAATAGTAAGAGTGCCTTCCTTCTCTACCTCAATATTTTCATCAAGTGTTATGGAAGCTTGTACAACGATGCTCTCTCTATCTCTACTGTATGTGAAGCCTTTCCATCCGATCCCATCCGATCCAATGCTGGTTGTCTGGGCATCTCCTAGCAATGTAGTCTGAAGAAGGCTCTCTCATTGACCATCATCCAGCATGAAAATTGTGAAAAACAGAAAACCCTATTGGCTACTCAAACATCCTGCTAGTCATGCCATCCAGACTCGGGGGAGCACTCCATCCATCTCTAAGGTTATTGTTGGTTGAAGGGAGTCGTAATTAAAGTCTATAACCATGTGGATAGCATGCTCGTAAGTAAAGGGTTCATATATGCCCCGTACCTCCCTCCTAAGATTGATAAAGGCTCGGCTAGACAAATAGATTATAGATACTGAAGAATTCATAAGGCCAAGCAGTAAGTAAAGGGTTCATAGATGTTGTATC
The DNA here is from genome assembly GCA_009831015.1 of Picea engelmannii. NCBI lineage: Eukaryota > Viridiplantae > Streptophyta > Pinopsida > Pinales > Pinaceae > Picea > Picea engelmannii. Next base: position 137,863 of record ML810064.1, read on the forward strand.
CTACTGATATTCTTGATTGAATGAAATGGTTGGGTAAGGGCATCACTACATATCCTAGGGTAAAGAAGCGGTAAGTGAAAGTCCGGTCTTGGGTTGTGCACGCACGGTAAGGAGCGCAAGGCCGACCAATAATAAGTGATATAAAAAAGATACGGCCAACATAAATCAAAGTGTGCTTATTAAATAATCTCAAAAATTAAGGCTTCGCTCCTCACACTTTGGGACGAGACGCTTAACGCTCCTTCGCCTGGCCCGAACAGGAGAAATAGTGCCTACCCCCTCCCTTTCTCCATCCCTCGATCCATCCACTTTCACTAAGGTGAGGCAGTGAATGTAAAGAGGCATGAAGTGGGTGTTTGGGGTTCCTAGGTAAGATGACCCTTTCCTTTGGGTCTAATAACTCTCTTTGTTCTATAGTCAAATTGATTCATTAAAGAATTGATTCAGGCTTGGGGCATGTGCCCCTTTATCCATAACTCCCCCCAATAATCAGATCTGATCTAATAAGTTCTGGAAGTTAATGAATATGGAGTTTTGATCCAACGATCCGATCCCATCCCATCCAGTCAGTCCAATCCGTTGGTTCTAAGGGAAGGGTTGCTTAATAGCCCTCCTAACTAAGTGATTCATGATCTAGGACTAGTGGTGGGTTTTAAAACAAGGTAAGGTAAATAGAGTCGTTCCCTACTATTGTTCCTTTCTGGCTTCATCAATAGGCATGACTCCCTCCATGCTCTTAGGGTGAAGGTATAAAGTTCAAGGTAAGGTGATTCGGTGCTGCTGATAGCTTATAATATAAGAAGGGTGTTGACTAAGGTGACTAGTTGTCCGTCCATCCCAATGAAGCTCTTCCATTTCCATAAAGTCCAGGGCTAATTTGGTGTAATTCTAGTAGGTGAGAGGTTTGTATGGTACTTCAGTAAATGTAAAGCAGGGTAAAGGTTCATGGCAATAGTGTTGTACCCATAAGGCATTCCTGGCTAAACCAAGAGGTTGGTATGACTCCACTGTCCTAGGATTAAGGCAACGATAATCAAAGTAAAGAATCTGGTTCTGCAAGGTCAAAGTCTCGGCCACTAAGGCAATCAATTCCTTAGGTGGGGTCTAGGGCTAACAAAAAGCTTAGCTCCAAAGGTGAATGAATGCAGTCTGTCTGGAAGGCGGTAAAACCAACCAACCAACCGAACGGCTCGCTCCATGTGAAGCAGATGCAAGGCAGTAAGGTTCACAATAAGCTATTAATTGACTACTACCTAATAGACTTATTTTTTATCCACTCACTACTAGGTAAATAATGAGAACCCTATGATGATTAAACTCCCAGGTAATATAGAGGTTAAGACATTATATTGATAATATAATCTCTACTCCTCTTAACTATTAGATATTATAATATCTAGCCTAGTGTTTCACAACTTGCCCCAAACACTAAGTTACTTAAGGAAGGACAAAATCAATGGCTTAAACAACCGGATCTACTGAACCAACACCTTAATCTACTGCTAATGGTGCACCTTCTCATAGTTATCAAGATGTATGCTACTACCCTTGCCGACTTTGCTACTGGTGGTGGTACCTATACCTCCTACGATGCTACTGGTGTCATTGGATTTGGATAGGATGCCTTTGCTACTCATATGGGTTTTACTATATAACTGGTTCTTAAGCTACCTTTCGCCATATAATGCATGCAAACAACCCCTTTCGTCATATAATATAACACATGCACACGGCCTTTGATAAAGCTTGAGCCCAACTGAATAGACTTATGGATAAGCAAGGCATACTGGCACGTGAAGCAATCCTCTGCAAACCCATCGATCAATGGAAATCCCCCCTCAACATACTATTCCCAATAGAAATAAAGCTGCAGAAAGTGTTTCTCTCTTAAAGACCTTTAAGATATACCTCCCGCTAAAATAATTAGTTATCATATATAATTAAAATAATTATATATGATAACTAATTATTATTACTTAGAATCCTTTAATTAAGCTAGTATCATTAATATAAGTAATATAAGTAGAGTACTCTCTATTAGTTAATAGGAGAATATAAGTATAATAGAATTATATATTATACTTAAACCTATTAACCATATGTACAATTATATATGGTACCTTGTTAACATATAAATAGTATATATATTAACAAGGTACCATATATAATATAATATCCGGGTATAGTATATAGTTATTATATATAATAGTTATAATATAATAACTATTAACTATATACCCTTATCTTATAATATAGGGATATAACATTACTAGGTATACCTGGGTGGGTCATCTAATTTGTTGCTTGATAATCTTATTGATCCAAGATCCAGCTTAGACTAGATAGGATGAGCATAATATGTTCGTAAGAGTCTGCCCCACTTGCATCAGTTTATTATCTACGTATTAACAAGTGCTGCAATTCATAGAAGGGGTTTGAGCTTGAACTAAACCAATAATTCCATGCTTTTCCCTCGGTATTATCAATCAAATAGTCACTTCGTTCGGCTTTTTGAAATGAATATGCTAAGGCTGGCCAATTCATTTAAACAAGATAAAGAAGCTCTTCAGATTTGCTTATTTATTCAAACAAGTAACAGGAGGATCAGACTTGTTTTAATAAATTGGGGCGTGCTCATTATGAAAACCATGACTTCTTTGTATATAATTAATAGGCGAATCGGAACTGAGAAACTGGTATCACGCTTACGGATAGAGGGGGGAATTACTTTTTATTTGGAAGAGATGCTCGCTCAGATCCTTCTGTTGACATGGTCAAAAACTTGCCAAAAGCAACATATATATAAGGCTATTACAAGGGCTAGGAACAGGAATAGACGCTGGGTGATGTGTTGCTTGATCAATTGGTTCTTTAACAGATGCAGGAGCATTTTATTAAGTTGAGTAAGACCCAGATCCAAATCCAAAGCCATAGCCAGAAAGCTACTACGGTACCATAGCCAGCAGCAGCATCCGAGCTAGTTATATTGATATAAATATAACTAGCTAACTCAGAGAGAGATATCTTAATAGATCATATCACCTAGATTATTACTAATATAATTACAGGGTTATATATAAGATAATTTAAATAATCCATAATTAGCTTATACTAGTCAGATATCGGATTAATTAACTATATTAACTATACTTCTATCAGCGAATCCAGTGTATTAGTATACGGTCTCGTAGTGTCTTATCTGAGTACCAGTCCTTTGGCTTCCTGACCTGTGGTGTTCGTTCGTAGCAGTGCCTGACCCTCACCACTGAGCTCTGTGTAGATCCAAATCGAGATCTGCCCATGGCACTACATAGAGGCTAGGCATCCGCATGTCCAAAAGGATCTATGTCCATAAATGAGGGTTACTATGGCCAGTCAGTGTAGCAAGCCGTGGCAGGAGCAGTCGGTAAAAAGATTCAATTCCATTCATTGAATATCCGGTTATCAAACTACCAACCATTGTAACCAGCATAATGATTTATAATATATCTCCTCTTATATAATTAGTCCCCCTATATTAACCTGATTGAAGACATGGATTAATTGATATGTTACTAGTCCTGGTACTGGTACTGCTTAAACTACTTGGTCAACCACAGGTAAATACGTGAGTGATGCCTTTTAAGGTCCTGAAGAAACTCCTGCTTCTCGGTCATCAGGGTCACCCCGCACCCGGTAAACTCAATCTCAAACTCGAGCAGGCCCTGAATCTGGCTATCTATCTCCATCTTGAACCACTGCTACCTTAGCTGCTACCGAGGAGGCCTTTGCCTATGCTCATGCTGGATCATTGACAGTCACTTTGTATTTCTCCGCACCCGCCTCTGCTGTTGGTGGTTTCGGATATTTATCTGGACCTGGAACCGAATGAAGGTCTAAGTGGACATTTGATCGAAACCAAAAAGCTATCAATAGTGCATCCTATAATACATTGGTGTGAATTTCTAGTGGGTGGGTGGCAGAAGTTGGTATCGGAATTGAAAAATTCACATATATAATGATTAGTTCTATATCCCTCTCTAAAAGCAATGTTCGGTTCGGGGTGCGTAAATGAAATCGCTATTCTCAATCATAGTATCCCGTCCGCGGAATAAAACGTCTCGCCGAGCGAAGAAGAAACGACGAGATCCGAAATGCATCATATCTCCCCTCGATGGAATATAATAGAAAGGTTGGTCGTTTATTCAGCATCTAGAAAGTCGGGTGGGTGAGTGAGAATAGTGAAATTTATGATTTTCAAGTTTCGTATCAGTCCTATTTTGACATTTCCTATCCACTGAATAGGGAGAATGAGAACTTGGAAGCATTACGGGGTTTCCAGTCTACTTTTAGTCACTGAAACTGGGAGTCAAGGTCGTACTTAGCCGCGATGAACCAATATCCCTTTATTTTGAAGGTTTCTTCTAGAGTATGGCAGAAGAAAAGGCTATATGGTAAGGTCTATCATGTAGAAACGTCGGAGTTACTCAAAACAGGACAAATGGAGTTGGATTCGGAAAGATTGGACAGAATGTTAATCGATAGTCAGGATCATAAGCGCTAATGATGTTAATTAATTTTGTGAACCACTTGAGCATCATTGCCCATGCCGCGGGTTTCGGAAATGGGTGACCTTGAGAAGACATGTTTAGCCCGAACGAACAGGGGCAACGGGAAAACAACCAACTGTTGGAGGAACCAAATTGACCTTCTCTGCTCAAGGGGGTTGTTCGGCATAACACGGAGGATCGGGATCGGGATTCGGGTTCACATGGAGGAGATAGCCCCGGTATTCACGACCGTTATCACCTCGATCTTTCTATTTCTAGGTCCTATGGTTGCTCCAATGGGTGATTTCGTTCGGTTTGGGCTGGAGGAATCTGAATAAACCTGCCTTTGACGATCCCAAAATAGAGGGAATCAGCCGTAGCTATCTCACCAACCGGTGTAGCGCGTTTGATAGGTCAACGTTGACCGCAAAGTGCATTTCTTGTTGCTCGACCACCTGTTCTTTCAGCGTGAGGGCTACGACGGGTTCAGTTGCCTCGTGGAAATCTTGCCTGTTGCCACCTGCAACACTTCGCTCGGGGATCTAAATGAAGGGACGTTCGCCATACGATGCCAACCAATCGAGAAGGGGGAGTTGTATATACATAGGGTCAGGTGGTTAAGTCCATTGACAAGGAACCTTACAAGTGTCACGGAGAGTAAGCCGACCTACCAAAAAATCATCGATTTCATTGGGCACAAACCCTTATCAATCAGTCACCAAGACGAAGTGAGAAGCCGTCCTACACCATGAGCGGATCTACATGGATTTATTCGCAACTGAACCTCCTTCGCATTAGGTTCATAACTCTATCGCCACTTCAGAAGCTACCTGCACTCTTATCTATCTGTCCGGTTCTCTGTGATTATCGACTAAGTCGATGAAACCAGACATGCTTATTCCGCCCCAAACCCCAACAGGGCTTAGCAGTAGGCTATAATGCATAAGAGATTCAGTCAATCTTCGCTCTCGACTGGACCAGACCACTCGATCGGGCCCACTTATGACTTGGATTACACCCCACATGGATGCAAAAACGGTTGCATGCTTGGGTCTCGTCTCGGGGATTTGATAAAGACGTTTGATTCGAACTGAGAATCCAACAGGTGATAAATACACGCTTTGCCAGGTCAGTATCAAAAGCAGTCGACCCAGAAGCGTAAGAGGCGGATATGAGATTTGATCTTTACAGCAAGCTTAATATCTTAAATAATATACTTACACGTTACAGTCATTCCGGAGGATATACCGATCTAGCGCCTTATCTTCCTAATCTATCGGGGTTTTCAGCCATTCCGATTAAACACAAAATTTTGAAAATCTTATTTCTAATAGAAAGAACGGGACAAATTCGCAATAGCGCATCGATACAATTTACGACACCAGCCAACGGTTACCACCCCCCATAACTCACACATGACATCTGTCAGCAATTATATATTAGAGTTTCCTGTTGGTTCCAGGGTTTTCAGCCATTCCGATTAACCAGGGTTCAGGGTGTTGGAACTGCAGGGGGTACCCATGGAGACGAGGACCTGGGTTAGGGCCTATTGCAGAGGATAGAGACATAATTTGCCTCATAGAAACACATGAGCATGAAGGGTGCAAGACACCTTTGTTTGAAGGGTATTGGAAGATAGCAGTGTGGAACAAGGCA
>ML810064.1:147488-166213 GCA_009831015.1 Picea engelmannii
CTATTCAGCGAAGAGTTTGTTGAGAAGCTGGGAGCGATTATTGTAAAACTTCACAGGAAAAGGGCCGAATGCAAAAGCCAGATGGAAAAACAATCTGTCCCATAGGCTATTTTTAGCCTCGTGGACGTTAAAAATACTTTCTTTCTTTCTTTCTTTCTTAAACACACAATTTTGAAAATCTTATTTCTAATAGAAAGAACGAGACAAATTCGCAATAGCGCATCGATACAATTTACGACACCAGCCAATGGTTACCACCCCCCATAACTCACACATGACATTTGTCAACAATTATATATTAGAGTTTCCTGTTGGTTCCGATCTGAAGGAGCTCCAGAGATTGGTTTGGATTCTAATAGATGTATTTGGTGTCGAAACAAAGATCGTAGTAGTTTAGGTAGCGTGGAGAGCAGATGAAAACGAGCTTTTCTCTGTCGGAATTGAGGGTATCCAGCTTCCCAGGGATCAACTATGTAGCAATATCCAATCTCACTTCTCCAACAAACCCGTGAACTTCAAAGTGACTTTACGGATGGGTTTTAATGCCCTCTGTGCAGAGCTACTAGATAGGGGATCTATAGTATTCACATGGGGGGTTGGCATATTATAAGTGCGCGCCAGAGCACATGCCAGCACAACAAAAGTAAACCTCCTGCACGCTACCTAAAATATCCTTGAATCCGGAATGGAAGATCACATGGGCAATTTGCATGAGCAAGAGGTATTAGAACACTTATATCTCTGGGTCAGATCTCGTAACTTCCCTGCCCCATACTCATGTGCCGATTTGGGATACGCTAAGCACGATATCATACTCTGGTTAGGCCGCACCCTGGTGATTCCTCAAAAAATCGGTTCTTTCCAATTATGTATTTTGGGGCCTGCAGATTCACAAAAGACCCTTCTTTTGCAGATGATTTCGACGTTCCTACGTGTCTATTTTGCTCCAGCGAAGCTAGATAATCTCAATGGGGCTAACTCAAGTAGGGATCTCTGGGTGATCGATGGTTGTGAATCTACCCTTTTGAGTAGGGCATGGGCCAGATCTGCATCGGTTGTTACGTCAAGGTTCTAGTTACCGATTATAACAATTGACCAATCTCACCAATCTCTTACTAATGCTTCTGTATCGCTATCTCAGGTCAGGTTCTCCACCATTATGTAATACATCGTGACATTCGGGGCTTTGCGGGTATTAGCTCAAGCGAGAGCCATAGAGGGAAGATGCAAGTGAATCGGTTGGGTGAATCGGTTTTGCGGTTTCATCGGTTTTTTCGGTACCTATAATGACATATATAAGGAAGCGTAATGGCATCTAGATTCAAGCCCTTTATTTCTTCCCCTCAAACCTTCCCCCTATTAACGAAGTGGAGGCTGCACTAACGACTTACTTAATTGGATGGAGTTAGGTGGAGCTAATTAAAGACATATTTTGTTTCTGTAAGGCGCTTATGAAATGAAAAGGGCCTCGATCGATCAATAGGCAGGCGCATGCATAAAGGCAGGCCCTCTTCATTCCCATCATTCCTTCAATCACTCTTTCCTCCGAGCGATAGCGACACCTATCCCGATCGATAGCGAGGGGGGTCGGTGGTAATTTTTAGAGTGCAAAACCTCAAGGGTATAACCTAAAATATGATTATAGGGGAAAATCTATAGAGTCATCAAAAGACCCTGAATTGTACTATCTGCACCCCAAATTAGGCAAGGAGGAGGGACTAGACCCCACTTCCCCACCTCACTCCCTCGTTTCTATCTTACCTCCAAAATCCCCAAACCCTATTACCTCCGAGAAGGAGATGGGTCTCTAGTCCGAGAATGAGATGGGTGCAAATACCAATGGCTGGTACTTTGCTTGCTAGTTGGATGGTGGGCATGCATCTATTGCCAGCAGGTGGGCTGATATGCTCTACCACCTTTCATATTACCTCCAAGAAGGAGATGGGTATCTAGTCCGAGTAGGAGATGGGTCTCTAGGCCGATAAGGAGGTGGGTGCAAATCCCAAGGGCTGGTACGTGGCTTGATTTCTCTTGGGTTGGTGGGCTGGCTAGCTGGTTGAATGAGCTGGTACGAAGCTTGCTCGCTGGCTGGTGTTGGTCGTACAGAATCTATTGCTTGTGCTTTATGGTCATTGAGAAGGTACGTAGTACCCCATCTCTTCTTGGAAAAGAGAATAAGTCCCTGAAGCGGGTTAGGGGGAACCAATTAGATGGCCATTTTAGCCTGTTGTATCAACACTTTGTGACCTTAGATGAGATCCAACATATGCTTGTGTTCCAAGTGATGTTTCATTAATCTATGTTGTTCCTTCTACTTATGTTCCAACATATGACTTACTGCTAGAAGCGATGTTTCGGGATTAGCTCGTGTTCCTAGAAGTATAGTTCAAGCATATGAATGTGTTCCCAGAATAGGTGTTCCAGCGGTATGAAAGTAGTCAAGGGGGGAGGAATTAATGGTGATCTCCTCACAAATATGTGTATGGAAGCATAAGAATGCAAATCACTGTATGAATGAAGTAAATGGATTATGACATGTGATAACCTGAAGCATCAGAACAACAATTGATGTGAACCGCTCGAGAATCTGGGGGAAACAAGTTGAGAATCATGATGAGAAGGAACATGTGGCCAAATCTATAGGACACGAACTATACAGATTCCCTCTCCTAGGAGGAAAATGATAGCATGGACACCAAAATGAAAAGGGGTACTAATCCAAAGTGGCCCATGTGGGTGGTGTACTATCGTAAGGCAAGGTAAAAATGCAAAAGTGGATGGGAGCATAGCCTTTAACTGGTAATTTTGAGAGTGAAAGGGTGGCCTTCCCATCAGCCCAAGAGATGGTAAATTCAGTAAGCAAAGGTGGCCTCAGAGTTAGAAATGCCTTGGTACCTAGGTCTATGCCTTCAGTGGATAGATAGGTTATTATTGTTAATAACTATAGTAATTATATGTAGTCACTCCCTTATTCTAAGATAGGTATAACCGAATAATCCTTTGATGAAGCTAGTTTACTTAGGCCTAATAAATTGAAGAAGGACATGCTTTAGTGTCAAGGCCAGAGCCTTAGTCATAATTTTGTAAGATACATAAAGAAAAGTTATTAGGTGCCAGTTGGTGATTCGTTTAGGGTCTTCGAGCTTCGGGATGAATTTAATCAAGCCCTTATTGATGTCGTCGCTCACTATGAAAGGGTCGATGCAGTGGCTGATGATGTCCTCTGAGAAGTCACTGAGGCTGAGAGGACCCGACCATACGATCATGGGGGGAGCGTAGGAACGAGGAAGCCCCGCTCTCCTACCATCCAAGATCTAAGGAAATAAACTATCAATGGAACCTTGGTGGCTTGGTTGAATCTAGGGGGTATTTTGACATGCCGGAGGTGCCCTACTATGGACCCATCTAGAGTTGGTTCCTCTATACATCTGTCGGTGCATGGTTTGTGGACTAGCACGACACGTCCTCACAAGTATCAAAGATGGACACATCCTCACAAGTATCAAAGATGTCAATCTGCCGCCTGTGAGGGGAGGTCGAGGAGAAGTTTGAGGCCTCACTGATCTATGATCTAAAGTCTCCTGGTGCTCTATTCATCTCTTGTTGCTCCGATCAGTCGGGGCAACCTAGAAGTATCATTTGATCATCCTGGTCGTCTCAGGACAGGGCATCCCAAGCAAAGACTGAGATCTTTGGCTGAGTATTTCTCTCATGAAGAGATCTAGGCATCTCTAGTCATGATACTGGAAGAAAGTGGAGAGGGAGCCCCCCAAATACCGATATAGGAAGCAGGAATCACCTTTGATCACATAGTAAAAGGGGCACCAGAAGATGAGATGCATCTCCGTCTCAGGCTCCTGTGGCCAAAATGTGTCTGCAAATGGACCTCTCAAATGACCTCCTGGATGGCATTACTATCATAGTTGGGGACACTAACTATTACCCACTGTTAGACTATTTGAAAATCCCCTTTAGGTGCAGTGGCTATAAGTCATATGGCCATTTGAAAATTGCTTGCCCTAGGAAAAAGAGTGATGGGAGCAAAACGGCCTATTTTGTTTATAATCGCATGCCAATCCCTCTATCAAAGTATGGAAGGAGGTCGGAACCTTCCATCGAACAAGCCAAAAACAAGAGACCTACAGAGGAGGCTATTTGACCCAGTACTTCCATAGAGAGGAACACAGAGATAAGTCAAGTGGAAGGTTAGCTTGCGCATCCTCTTTGATCAATCTATCTTTGGTGGGGGGGAGAGACACTGGAGAAATCCATGCGGATAGAGTCAATGGTGGGTTACCTGAGGAACAAAAAGGTGGTGTTGGCAGGGGTTAGCCTGGAAATCAATCAGTTTCAAAACCAGATTTCGGCTTTCCAAGAATGAATCATGGAATTTACGAAGGCCAAGGTGGAAAGAGAAAAAGTATGGTGCAGCACAGGTCAAACTGAGGGACATGCATCTATAGAGTGCCCTTTGCTCCGAAGGGGAGGGGCCCGACGTCCACCTATGGGGCCTCCACCCATAAGACCCATTGGAAGGGTCACGCAAGTCCCTCCCACCACAACATTTTCTTTCCAACATGTGGCGCCTTTCCAGAACACATCACCTTTCAAGACCTGTCAATCGGGATAATATTATGAGATCTGCAAGAACTATGGCCATCCGTCGCAAGGCAAGGGAGGAGGATATCGAAGTGGATATCCAAGAGGAAGGATAGGAGGATGCATTGGGCCTGTGCATCATTATAATTGCAAGGAGATTGGCCATATCACACAGAAATTCCCTTTGCCTAGAAGATTGTGGTGCAACCATTGCAGAACAATAGGCCACACCACTGAATACTGCTCGAACCTTATTGAAAGGTGGGAGACTCGTAACAGGCAACGAAATGCAAACTTGGTTAACTTTGAACCAAGGACACCAAGTAAGGAAGCTGGATCAATAATTAATGTTTTTACTACAGGAGGCACGAGGATCAAAGTAGACAAATATAGCATCAAACCTGCATAGATCAAGAAAGATGGCACGGGAGCACCAAGGTTCGATCCCGCACAACAAAAACATTTTGCTTTTTCAACGTTGCGGTGTACATGTTCAGGAATATAGCTGCACGTAATTCCTTGGGAATTGCGCATAGATCCCCAGTTCGATCCTTGGAGGTCTCTGACCCACTGGAAGTTTGCGGAAGGATACCCGCAACCCGAAACCAGAGTGATGCAACTGACCAGATAACAAAATGGTTATGTTTGTTCTCAAGTATCCTTGCAGATGAGCATCACACAAAGAGACTGTGCAACTCCCTATAGCACGCAGTGGTGGAAGAAGAAAACTTACTTCATATTAATAATAATAATAATAATAATCTATTTTTAAGGTCACGACCAAACCACCACCACACCAAATTGGTGTATGAGACCCCCTTGTTTGTGGGACAAGGGACCCCTCTCTACCCAACGATTTGACTGGTAAAGTCTACAGAAGTATACATACCCTACCCCCCTCTGGATTTGAACTTGTGACCTCTTAAGAGGAAATACATGTTCTTAACCATTAGGCCCACTCAGGCTGTATATAATACAACGGAGTTATCCCCGCTGTAACCTTACTTTTGCCCTCTTAGAGTTATTCTACCTTTTTCCCTCGAAGCTCTCTTTACCTGGCTCACTCCCTCGTCGCTCTCTGTCCCTCCTAAGCCTCTAACCGCCCTACCTCACTCCCTCTACGTTTTCCTCTTACTTCCCTAAGCCGCTTTAACTGACCTGCCTCACTGATGTATTATTACGTACATAACACACTATTGTAGATTGCTTCAATCTATCTAAAGCCAATGATAGGAACAACTGTAGTTGGCCCAACCCTATTGCCAACCGCAACTATCATAGTCTCCATCAACTTAATGTACAAGAGCATATCCCTCCTGGGGTAATGTGTATGTAGCATCTACTGCATCTATGGGCTCTGGATCTCTGCCTGGGACTAGGGCTGAACTGGGGACTGGTTCTTTTAACTAAATCGAAAGCTGGTCGAGCAAAAGCAAATAGAGGTCCGGGTCAACTTCAATACGTAGATACATAGCTATCCATAAGTTTATGAATATTCAGGTTAACTGATTACCACATTTGTTGTTCTTTCAGCACTAGTTTTCGACAATGCTACTAATTTTGCCTCTTTGAAATTGACTGCATTTGATTTAGAAAAGGGAATTCTTTTATGGTACCCAGCTAACTATTACCCACAAGGCAATGGCATAGATTAGTCTATTAAGAAAAACTTGATCCGTATTCTGAAGAAAACAGTAGTTGACCATTAGAGGAACTAGCACAATGCTTTGTCAAATGCCCTGTGGGATGATCGAGTGACCCCAAAAGTTGATTTAGGAACCTCTTCTTATTTTTTGGTGTATGGAAAAGAAGCCATCCTTCCCCCAAATATTTTCTTACCCTCTTTCCAATTATCCCAAACCTGACGAGGGCAAATCTACCCAGCAATTCAAAGTCGGATCAATACCCTATTGAAATTGGAAGAAGAAAGAGAAATAGACAAGGGAAAGTTCGATGTTCATCAATAGATATTCAAAAGGTGGTTTGCTAAATAGTCATCAGGAAAGAAGCACTTTCAGGTGCGAGATTTAGTTCTTAAGTGGGATACGCCAAATGAAGCAAAAGGAAAACACACTAAATTAAAATAGTTATGGCTTGGTCCTTTCCAAGTGGCTGATAAACTTGGCCTAGAAATATACAAATTGCAAAATCTAGAAGGGGAAGTAAGCCTCCTTCCTGTAAATGGCCAAATTCTGAAGCGCTATTATAGTTAGTTGCACCCAAGGAAGTTAGCCTGTACATAAGCAGATTTTGCTTTCACTTTTATTTGCTCCAGATGGGGACTATAAAATAGAAGTCAGTAGCTAATTAAGAAGTATAATGCCATCCCTTTTTCTTGTATTAGAATATCATCTTTCATTCTCTAAATAATAACTAAGATAACATGGTAGGGCTAGCTCGGATCAGCTAACTATAGCTCTCAGCGATCGGGTGAAAACATTTGAATGGAAGGAGGCCCTCCCTGTTCACCACTAATATCCCGGTTCAGTGATCAACCCAGTGAAATGGGAGTAATCAAGTCTACCCAAGTAATTGGAGCAACCGATTGTCCCGATCTATTCGACGAAGTCATTCCGCATAACTATGTTCCTAACCCAGCAGGGGATAAGAGATCTTCAATTATTCTATAGAAAGGAAAAAACCCAAGCCCTTCTTATTATTCACCGATCGTGGTGCTTAACCCTTCCTCTCTTTGGGACAAAAACGCCTAACTCTCCTGTTTCAAATAAAGCGGTGCAGTTTATAGCTAATAGTTTGCAAAGGCGCATCAATTCCCGACCACTACCAATGATAAAGCAAATAAGCAGGAGTCATAGTGCCAGTATTTGTTTCTATAAGCGGGGATACATCGAAGCGAAACCAACCTTCTTGGTTTGGGACAGGAGCGCCTTTCTCATATATTGCAAGTCGAGTTTAGAAGCACCAGGACAGTGGGCGAAGAAGAACCTGCAATTGATAGATGAGGTGGTTTTGTTGGCCTCCACTCGGGGTTATAGAGGAGAGGTAGCTCAATGCTTTGGGTTGGTTTTGTAATCTTCAGTAGCTCACAATCAATCTTGTCAAAAGCACAATATCATGATCTTTAATACAAGCAAGGCGGCCCTTTTTTATTTATAGGGCCATGCCAACCTATGGAGATTTTCACCTTTTCTAGTAAGGTAGTGGTATTTTTCACGGGTCCCGCCTTCAGTATGAAGCCTACATCTCAGTGGCGGGTTTGTCAAGGTTATGCCTTATTAGGGTGGATTTAAATTGAAGACGATGCTTTCGTATTCATTTATAGGACATAAAATCGGAGATGAAGGTCTTGGATGCCCTCAACAAGCCTACTGTTTTATTAGGGATATTCTATTTTAGGTCCCAACCTCGATTGCATGAAGTGGTTTTGCATTGAGAATGCCCAAACTATCATGTTGTAGCATCTTCTCTAAAGCAAACAGACAGTTCACCAGTATTGTACAGATAGAGTTTGGTGCTCTCTTTGGCTTAATCAAACTTTGGTGACGTTGGATCAACTCTTCTAATTTCGCTCGCTAGGATCTTCTTTTTTTCATCCCAATGAATAGAATAAATAGATTCTATAATCTTGATTTATATAATTGGAATGCTCATACCAACCACTCAACTCACATGATATAAAGATCAATATTTAATGAATGAAATGAATGGAAACCCTTTTTGTTCATTATGACAATTTGCATATCTTCCAAATGAAATATCCAGGTCCATTTTGGTCATTTCATTTATTCTTTACCCCTATTACAGGGAAAAGAAATATCATTAAATACCATAAAAAAAGAGCTCGTGTCATTTCATCTCCCAGTGCGGATTCTCCCAGCAAGCAGCAAGAGATCGATCAGTTCCACTGTGGCCTTGAGGTTTTCACATCCCTAGTTCTTGTTTTTCTGGCTCTTGTAGGTCTCAAGGGATAGGAGGACTAATCAATCGGGTCTAGATCGAAGCAGCAATCAGGCAGTTATCAATTCGTTTCCAACCCCGAACATGTAACATTCTTCCCTCGTCTGGTGGACCCCGCCCCCATGATCCCAAGAAATAGATAGATGTATGTCATCATTGGATAATCCTCCAATATATATATTCTTTGTCTCATATATTCAATTATCGGATAATACTACACAGCCCTGTATGATTGGTCTCATATATATAATCTTCGAATAATCCTAACTCCTTCCATATCACCCGTCTACGTAACTCCATCGGAATAATAAGAAAAACAACGCCATCATTAAGGCGGACAATGCAATAGCTTTGCATAATTAAGAATGATGATATTGACTTCAGCAAAAAGAATTCATAAGGTTATACCCTTAGCAGAGTTAAGGGTCCACCTTTCATATTTTCTTGAACTCTACTAAGTCATAGTGATTTGGGTCTTTTCGCACCTTGGTTACTTTTATCTGCCCCCTTGGGTATTGGAACTGCGCCTTGTTCGGGAGATATAAGCGCCCCGCTCCATTCAGTCATAGAGTGTTGTTGCCCGACCTCATGAAATCTTTTGATGATAGGCGAGTGCGCAAATCTCAATATCCACAAGTTGAGTGGGTGAGTTGCTAAAAAGAAGTGTTCCATGGTGTAGATAGTAAGTAATATGAAAACACTAGGCTTTCGGCCCTTTGCAACGCCTGACGTACTTTATATAGTCAATCCCCCAGGCAACTGTATTCGCTTTCATTGTGTTGAAGACACGGTTTGTCCAGGTTTTCAGGTGAAGATCTCTGGAAGCAAGGTGTATCCCGGGAAGGGTATGCAAAGATTCTGGAGATGCTTTACCATCTACCTGTATGACAGTGACCACCAAATTTTGTGGCTCATTATAGCAGAAGATCATTGTGTTGTTCATAATCGTACCAACTTGGTGGCCCAACACTTTGATATTTCCTTTCCATTTGGTGCAACTAATATGGAGCATAATGTGGGGAGCACTTCGACGACGATATAAACATGAGGGATTGGTGTGACTCATTATTTCTCTTCGTGGGGTCATTCTATGAGTGTGATTCAATTCAATTATCCGATTGATTTCAGAGGGATACTAAGTGATTTCTCTCGCTGCTTCTCCGCGAACGAGATCGTCGTTGATCCGATCTTTCTATGTTTCTTAAATCTAGGAAAGTAGATGAGAAGAGATAGAGATCGACAATAATATCTCTATATATGTTATAGAGTTGATTATGCTGATTGTCAGGGCTAGGGGCCAATGCTTCTGTTCTCCCTTTGGGCCTATAAGTTTTCCTCCTTCCCGGCTATAGGCATGGGCATGTCTCTAGCTAGCCAGCTTCTGTTAGTAGCGTTTCTCTTTTTTCTGTCCCTAAGCCTCTCTCTAAGCCTGTCATTGGGGTTATCCCAAAGTGCCCTTGTCTTACCACCTGAAATTAAGCAGTAAGTTTCTAAGCCTATCTCTAACCCTAATCGGCCTGGTTGCCACTCAATGCTTGTCGGACCTTTATGACGTTATCCCATAGCCTCTACCCGCCCGCCCTGCCTTTATGGCACTACTATATTGGCTACTTACTAATTCATTGGGTATAAAGAAGCTGCTCTTGGGGAATAGTATGTAGATAAACTTTCCAAGTAGTGGTTTTGTTGGGGAAGCGAGAATGGGTAAGCAGCTACACAAGTGGACCGGTTCAATACTTCTGGGTCAATACATTGGCTACTCCATCAATCTAGGTCAATACATTCGATGGGGGAGGAGACGTAAAGCAAACAACTACTAACCAATATACCTGTTGCCATCAAGCAGCTAGGGGACGCTCCCTGGGTGATGGATAGGTCCAGCAACAGCTACTCTTGGGGAATAGTTTCTGGAGAAGCAGCTTGTCAAATCGTGTCTTTTTGGGGCACATCAATTTGTTTCTTCTTAAAGTTCTTTCTTCGATCTTAACACATTTTCCTTTTAGCGCAAGATTGTTGGGGTTAGATAGAGGCAGAGGGATCTAATAAGAAAGAATATCGGAATCATACATAGGCAAGTGATACAGTTTGCCAGTGACAACCCCAGTCCAGTTATAAAGGTGGTCGACCTGTAAACGAAACTTCGTTGTATGACACACTTATCCCACTCAACGATACATGGGTCAGAACATGGGTAATCAATATTGTCAAGGTGCCATTTGGCCTCAATCAAATCATTGCCAATAAATCTCTCCTTTTGCCACCATCCAACAGACACAGCCATCTAGTGATGACCCCAGCCTCAGCTAACTAGCAACATAGAATCCAACCAGCTAGTTAGAAAGCCCACCATATAATAGTTTGTCAAAAGTGACTCAACGCAACGCCATATTTCAAGTCCTCGAACTGACCTTTTGGACCTTGAAGGTATCATGAGTCATTGATATAAGAAAAGTGAAGTTTCGCCTCAACAAATGAATCGCTAAGAAAGTCTGCAAGAGAGCAAGCCAAATCTACAACTATACCACATTGCCCATGGAGGGTTGGTCCCGTCCATCCATACTTGCTTAAAGGATTTTCAAATCTGCATTCTACCACCATGTTTTGGGCATTTTAGCCTACCTTTCATCCCAATATGGTATAATAGGTAATCCATATCTGTTTTTTTTCTCACTTTTCTTAGCTACACAAGATATATTCTGGAAGACTGGACCGGAACCATATAGTGTATGTGGTTTCACTAGCCCTATAGTGTGGTTTTTTGTTATTATTAAAAAAGATAGATTCTATTCTGGACCTGAGCGCAAAAAGCATTATAACATAGAAAGAAAGAATGTATTTTTAACGTCCACGAGGCTAAAAATAGCCTATGGGACAGATTGTTTTTCCATCTGGATTTTGTATTCGGCCATTTTCCTGTGAAGTTTTACAATAACCACTCCCAGCTTCTCGACAAACTCTTCGCTGGATAGATTATCCCAAGAACTAGCTGCCAGAATACCTACATAATTTTCCCTGTTGTCTTTGAAGGCCCCACATTCTAAAATGAAATGTTTTTTTGTTTCCACTTTTCCGAAAGAGCACAAAATACATACTCTTTCCTCCCACATTTCTTTTGGCCTTTTCCAGCGCCCTATTTCACACCGGAGTTGATGAGAATTAGTCCTTAATTGAGCAATAAGAATTTTAGATCTCCAAGAAATATGGCCCCCTATCTACGCCTTTTGCTAATGGTTATGAGTGGGGTTAAACTCTTCAATGTAGTACTTCTTTCTCACTAGCTCTTTCTCCCAAGTACGTTTGTGGAACTTATCCATAACAAAAGTTTTTATCTCTCTACTCTTTGTAGGACACATGCTCAAGCAAATGCCCCATTTACTAAACCATTTGTTATTTTGCCGCATCCAAGTCTTCTTTCTTTTGCCCAATTTGTCACTAAACACAACCTTAGGCCATCTACCCTCTTCCATTTGCTCAATTTTTTTCAAATACCTTATGACTCGCACCATAGCAATTACCTCAATAGGAGCAGCCCTTGTTTCACTTAACAGGATACAATAACTGCACTTTTAATTTTGAATTTGTTTGCAATCAAACGCTTCTGAATTTTCTCAATTTGTTTCCACTGCATCTCGGTGGTGCTGCTGGCCCACAGTTCACAACCATAGAGAATCACCAAAATGCGGCAAACAAGTTGTCCCCGCAAGACAAAGTCTCTCGATATAAATGCGCGCAAGGAAGGCCTTTAGGCTTTCCGGGACTCATGTGGACGATTAAATATGTCTTATGTTCACTACTTTTCGCTACTGTTTTATAAGTCATAAAAAGGATGATATGGGTGTCTTTTTGGTACACTTGAATTATGTTTTGGTGTTTTCTCATAACATTTTATTTTCTTTCACCACCTCTTTTCCACAGCTAAATCCTCGTCTCAGGGGTTGAAGAGAACTAAAAGTTCTTACATACTTTTTTTCATTGTGTAGGCTTATCCTTATAGGATCTTTTCTCAACTCTTCTTTCTCTATTAGGGCGAAGACGGACTATTGTTGTGATTCAGGTGGCCAATTATGATTCGGGGGGATAAGCTATTGAGTCACATTTTCTAGTCGGAGTGGGGCATTGCTCGTTGAGTCTAGAGAAATGACGTTGAGTCTTGGTGTGCACGACTATACACAATGGAGGAGGGAAAACTCCTCATGAGTGGTATTTCGCTAGGCTAGCTCTTATAGGGATTTTAGGCCTCTAAACATAAGATCTCTCTCGAGCGATCAAGGGCTCTTAATTCATACCCTATTCCCTATCGGAGTTCAGATAAACGAGTTAATACCTACTTCTATATTGGAGTTCATATCCACTTCCTTTTGTATCCTCAAAGCTTTCCATACCATAGGCTATATTTGTTCAACGATTCATGATTTTGACTGCACGAAATAGCACATCGTCATTCTTTGTGCTTAAGGATTGCTTAAATAAAAGAAGTCTGATCGTTGAGCTCAGCTCAGGTGAATCAATAATCCGATTGCTACTTTAAATTCTATCCAAGCGAAGGTGGAAAATGTCACCATTCGAGGTAATGGTCGGATCATTCAAATTCATTAATGAGCAGGTACAGTATCTCATCCGAGCTGGATACATGATTCTGAGTTGCATACACGATATGATCTCATCTGAGTACATGATCTAACCTTAATCAATGGGTACAGTTTTGAATCCAATTGCCACTGTAGAAATCGATGGGTAAATAATGTTATCCCAATCGCCAAGCTGGACAATAAATCTCATAAAATGGATCGCCAAGAGGATCTGAAACTAGCTCTTATGCTGAGTGATCAACTGCCTTTGGTCTCTATCCTCTGTCTTCGTTCTACTTGGCTTTGTCTAAACCTATGCCTTTATGTTCTTTGCCTCCACCTCTAACAAGGGGGTGAGTAAGTGGATGAAAGGAGAAACCCGAACACTAGTAGCAAGCGCCATACCTACCTACAACTCCTTACTAGGAGATGGCTATTAAAATATTAATACCTAATATGGATTCTCATATTAGGTTACAATATATGGTCATTGTAATCAATAACCCTCCTATAGGTTATGTATTGAGGATTAAGTTATCAGGTAATCATAATGATATAAAGTAGATATAATAATCTACTAGAAAATAGCATAATTAGGTATATATAATATCTAGCCTAGTTACCTAATAGTTATATTAGTTTATGACCTTTATAGTGATATTCAGGTATAATGGCCAGATAAATAAAGGCATAATCTTATATTATATATTATTAACTATTATGGCTTATTATAATATATTACCTTAGCCATGTTGATGTTGTTACAATGTTAGGTGTTCCATCGTAAACATCCGAAGCCCAGTGGTGGAATGGAGTTGTAGATACTTCAAATAGTAAACCCACTAGTATAATTGTGAATCCTAATGTTAGACCATCAAAACCTGTGCTGAATGAACCTAGTGATGCCCAATCTAGGAAGTTAGTTAGTCCACTTGCACCATAGATTAGACCACTACCTAGTCGAATAAAGCTACTTTATAATGCACCTAATAGGAAATATTGAAGTCCTGTTGCTATAGCTTATTCTTAATAATGGTATATACTAGCAAGAATGTAAACTCCAAATGATTGTAGTTATACTGCTAAGTATAGTTATACTAGGTTAGCTGATGATACTAGGAATGATGCTCCAGCTGTACTAAATAGTGTAACTAAGGTATACGCTCCATTGCTAGGTATACCTTTTGCAGTTGTAGATAAGTTAGGAGCCCAAGGCATAAGAGCTAATGCACCCATTACAAATAGAAGTGCATCGGTACTTTGGGTTAATGAAGTTACCTTAAATAGACCACTATATACTGCAACACCACTGTAAAGACCTGCAGTAGAAATCTCGTTAAAGGCTAGAAGACCGGATAGAAGTAATACAAGTGAACCTAGTCGGGTTAGTCAGAATGGAGTTCATTATTTTGTAGATGTCGCCATTGCAACTAGGAGAGTGAATAAACCAATTACAAGCATTATTGTTACCACTGGTACTACCTATATATTGAATGTCTCACACTATATGAGCTGAGAAATGGAATCGAACCATTACCTAAACTGTATGAAAGTTGAATTCTAACCGTCAAAATATCCCAGCCTGAAAGATTACTCATAAGCCAAATCTTGTTTAACGTTATTTAATTATGGCCAATTGACCATGATTGTTCTTATCAGGTTGACTTATTCTCTTTATCAGTTCTAATTGGTCTCCGACCTTCCTACATATTTAACGTTAGCGTTGAGCCATCCTTATCCCTATAGTTAATGTATATGTCTCTATGTCCTGAACTTAAAAAAAAAAGGATGAGTAGTATCATAATGCCAAGTCGATAAGTACATTAGTACCACTAAGCTACGAACCTGACAGTTTATACACATGTGGCCTATTAATTAGAGGTAGTCTTCCTCTTACTATGCTTAACCAAATTAGTCAAACAGGCAGTCTCCGATGACGAACTTCGCGCTTATATGCCTTCATCGCTTATCACTTATATATTTAGCTACCCAGCGCTACCAAGTATTCTATACATCGAGAACTTTAACACCATGGATATCCGGGCCATAGCAAGTCCTTTCGTACTAAGGGCCAACCCATCATTGACTTCATTTCTCCTCTTAAGGTAGAAACCTTACTCACTCACGCCGTACTGACTATATGTTATCAATGATCCACACCACTGTGCAGACTATCGAATCACATATACTGTGTCGGATACTTGAGGTTAGATTATTTCACTAACTAGTCGTTGAACCTTCCTGACCTATTTGTCAAGCTCGGCTGCTTATTTAGTATGTAAAATCTTTCCAGCAATATAGTTATCGATAACTATTGTTAAAGGGGCTCATATACAAACCCAACTAACGTAACGCTTTAATGGACAAACAGTCCAACCCTTCCCAGGTACTGCCCCAGGGCTCATATACAAACCCAACTAACGTAACGCTTTAATGGACAAACAGTCCAACCCTTCCCAGGTACTGCCCCAGGAGGATGCGTTGAGCCGACCAATGTTATTATGTCAGCTCTATTTCATAACTTACCTCAGTAATTCACACTACTGTTTAGACCATATCATCACTATCACTAGTGCAGGGCTCTCGTGTCGGGATTATTTAACCCATTGGTCGTTGGACTTTCCTGACCTGTTAGCCCAGCTTGGCTGTGAGTAATCTATAATATACTTCCTTGCAATTCACCCTGTTTATACTCAACTTGACTCTTTATCGTTGTTTCAAACTCATAAGAAGTTTCCTGACCAGACTTTCCTATTATAGGTTTTCGCCATGGCCTATTAGGTATTTGACCTGTTGATTATCCATACATTGCATTCTAACGATTAACGTATCAAAGTATTAGGTATTTATAAGCATAAATGAACATAAAGACAACCCGATGCTTAAGGTGTCAAACCGTCCGAACAATGTGAACTCTTACGGGCGATCAACCTGTTATCCCTAGCGTAACTTTCTCTATTTTATACAACCAGATCCATACCGTATTGTCGTATCATTATACTCCGCTTGCACGACTGCTCGACCCATCAGTATGACAGTAAAGCCTACATAAATATTAGTCTCTATCAGACCATGCTTAGTCCCTTGGTTTCCAGCCGAGTTGAGTATACCTTTAGATCCCTCTGATACCTTATTAGTGGGCACCGTCCCAATGAAACTACCCATTAGCCAATGTCCCAATAAATGGTTAGGAATACTCAAGATGGAATTAAGGTTTTGAATTGATGTCTCGTCAACTACCTTACATTCTTCTAAGTATTTCCAATGATTAACTGTAGTAAAGTTGCATAGGGTCTTCTCGCCTGCCAGAGGATACGCACCTTTTAGCAAATTCAATTTCACTGGACTAACGTTTGAGATAGTTGGACTATCGTTACCCTATTCATGCGGGACCATAATTAGTGGACAAGCAATTTCGCTCTTTCATACTGACAAGCATTACGTTTCGGCCCCGCATTCCGCGAGGGAGTGTATCACTAACTTGCTAGTATTGGACCATATTTGACTTTATACCTTATAGGTGCTTAAGTTATTTCATATCGTCTCTAGGGATTGAAATCCTGCCGATTCTTTTTTTCGGACTACGAGATATGACTACTTGAGTATCGTCAATTCTATAATGTTTCTGTTAATATTGTTAATATTATGGTAGCTTCGGAAGGTATGAACCTCTATTATGACCTATGACGAGACTAGAATCCTCTAGAAGGAAGCAAAGAATTGAAGGAAACCCTAGACAAGTTGTCGGCTGAACAAATATATTTATATTGGATTTATTGATCCCCAGAAGGAGAAGTCGACCCAGTTAGACTGTCCAGGTCGGCCCAAGTTAGACTGGCCAGTCCACTATAAATACAGGGCGCCATTTTCATTATTTGTCATCTCAGCAGTTGCAGTGAGAGCAATATCTGCGCAGGCAGTTGCAGGCAGCAACAGTTTGGTGTGCAGGTTTTCTGGAAGGGCTGGAAAGTGGTGCGCTAGCTTCTGGGTGGGATCATCTATTCAGTTTAGTTTCTATTCTTTTGCTTGGTGCATTTAGCCTCTCTTGGCTATTGATTTCAGCCAGAATTCTCTTCTCGGTCAAGGTCAAGGTGCTCGGAGGGTGGCTTAAGGCCTGTGGTTGGGTGACGAGGGTATCGTCAATGGTTAAATGAGCACAATCCTCTATATTCTAACAGATTATCGGCCCACACCCCCTTCAGTCAGCCTAAAACGCTGGAAGGAAACATAACCGCTAGGTATTAAGCTCATTGAGGAACTGTCGCTAGGGTTACCAACAGGAGCAGCTTCCAAAGAACTGTAGCTAGGGTTACTAGCAATAGCAGTTGCAGAAACCCTAATTCTTAGATCCGGCACCTTGTGATGGAGCATCTTGCTCAAGGAAAAGATATCCAGATGCACCCTAACTCAGCGCACCTATTGACTTTCTCAGAAGAGAGAAAACACGCAGTTGAAGTTTTGGATCCAGGCATGACCAGTTATCAGTCAATCGAAGACATGTGCGAAACAATCAGTCTCTTACATTACTCAGCACTTACCGAGACAATTGAAGACGATATGTGGATAATCGACAGTGGAGCTTCCAAGCACATGACGGGAGATCAAGCCAGACTCTCATATCTAAATGAGAGAAAGACATCGTACAAAGTGGAGCTTGGAGACAAAAGCACCTACCCCGTCGAAGGATTTGGACAAGCCTCCATCAAACTAGAATCAGGTAATCATGTTCACTTAAGCAATGTTCTATATGTACCAGGTTTAGAAAAGAATCTTGTATCAATATCATGTTTAGAAGACAAAGGAAACAGAATAGCCTTCATAGATGAACAGATGTTATCATGGCATAAAGATTCCAGCATAGAAGATGCTAGGGTTATTGGAAGGCGTGAAGGAAATCTATATAGACTACTAGAACGAAATGAAGAAGCCCTAGTACATGATGAAGTCAACCCTAATGAGCTTTGGCATAGAAGGTACGCTCATATCAATTATCAAGCATTACCTTTCCTCAGAAAGATGGTTGAAGGGATACCAGAATTGAAGTCTACACACGAAGGAATTTGCAAGGGATGTGCCCTTGGGAAGAACATTAAGAAACCTTTCCCAAGCAGCAAGAACAGATCTAAGGAAACCCTAGATCTAATACACTCAAATGCCTGCGGTCCAATGCCAGTCAAATCTTTAGGAGGAGATCTCTAGTACTTAACATTCATAGATGACTATTCAAGGAAGACGTGGTTGTACCTACTGAAGTCAAAAGATGAAGTATTCAACAAGTTCCAAGAATTCAAGGCAGAAATAGAAAACCTTACGAACAAGAAGATCAAGACATTAAGAATAGATAATGGAGGAGAATACACCTCGAAGGAGTTCGTTGCATTATGCAAATCAGCAGGGATTAGGAGGGAGCTAATTGTTCCTCATAATCCTCAACAAAACGGTGTAACAGAAAGAAAGAACAGGTCCATCGAAGAAACAGTGAAAGCCCTATTGAACGATCAAGATCTATCCATGTTTCTATGGGGAGAAGCAGCAATGACGGCCATATACGTGCAGAACAGAAGCCCTCATCGCATATTGAAGGACATGACACCAGAAGAAGCATTCTCAGGTAAGAAACCTAACGTAGAAAACTTAAGA
>ML810064.1:182049-192521 GCA_009831015.1 Picea engelmannii
CTCTCTCAAAGGGGACATGAGACAAGGACCTACTTGTGTGCTTGTCACCTAGGGTTTTGTTCAGCAAAAATCATAAACACATGCAAGAAATTAAACTACAACCATTCATTCAAGAAGTTTTGTAGAAAAATACTTACAATTCACCAAGAAATATCAATGTAAACCCTGGTTGTAACACCTTCCTTCAAGAGAAATGCCAAAAATGCCAAGAAAAATCTTCCTTCAACAAGTGCGCCTCACTTAATCAACCAAATACCCAAGATAGGGCGAAAATTTCAAACCTCACCAAGTGAGTGAGAGATGATGAAAAAATGAAGGTGAAAATCCTTCATTTATACTGTATCAATGACCTAATTTACTTTTAGGTCATAAAAAGGCCGACAAGGCCAAAATATTGAAAATTAAACTGTTTTACATTAAAAGACAAATTAAAACCCTAATCAAGCAACAAAAGGACGTCATCCCCTTTCTAGGGTGGCGTTAACGGTTAGCCCCTTCTAGGGCAAATGCAGCCCCCAGGAGCAAAACGTTAGCCTCCCTTGGGCTTCTACAAGCTGCCACACGTGCCAAATGCCCTGTCCATCTGCCAAAACGTCCATGAAGCAAGGATGATGTCATGGACCTCATGGGTGACATCCTAGGCCTTCCAAGGCCAACGTTCCACTAAAAATGGGTCAACCCCTCAAGGTCAAGTTGTGCCAGGGTGCCTCTGATGGAACGTCCTCCTCTTCTCTGGTGCAAAGCCCCTGATCTATCTCTATACTATCTCTGCCCCCTGATGGGGTCTCAACATCCATCTGATGGGCTCTTCAACCCCATGGAGGTCCGAACTGATCATCTCCCCATGTGTACCTGTCCAGATGGTACCTGTTCGTCGGGCATGCTCCTGCACATCAAAAGTTAAGCCCTCCATGGGCTCACCAGTCACAGGGATCATAGCAATGTTAATCACATCTCATCATCAATATTATTAAACATGTGCATAAAATCCCTAACACATCAGTTAACAACTCAAAGACGTTACACAAGCCTACAATACAAGTCTTATAGAAAAGGACAAGGCATCTTATTGGGCTAGTGTCCATAGAAGAAGGAAATTTCTTGGAAGAAACCTCATCCAAGCCATGTAAATGGGTGATGTGGTCAGGGGATGTCCAAACATGTGTGTGCAGTGAGGGCCAAGGATGTTACCTATGGGTGCCTTCGTACAGGGGATGTCCAAACATGTGAGTGCAGTGAGGGCCAAGGATGCAAAAATGTTACCTGTGGGTGCCTTCGTAGAAGGCGAGCTATCCCTGTCATGGATGCATTTTTTCCAAGCCCATTCCTGCCTTTTATTCTTCATTCTTTTATTCTTTTATCTTTTATTGCTTTTTTTTTAAGAGCTAATCAAGGGACATTGCCCTGGCGTGGTGACTAGTGGTGACAGTGTTACCCACAAGTATTTTCACATAAATGATAAAGGTTAGTTCATGATGGGACCCCCTTTCCCTTGGCCATGTAACCAAGAGTCATTGCCCTGGTGTGGTGACCAGCTAATGGCAATGTCATACTGTTAGATACCCATGGACCTAATAGGCTGGCTCGTGATGAGACCCCCTACCCTCTGGTTAGGTCTTGTTTTATTATTTTTCTGGGTCCCTCTTGTTTCTTGCTGAGAAGCTTTTTATTGCTTTCTCGGGGATCCCTGGGCGAAGCATCTCGAGGTTTTATTTTTAAGCTTTTATCTTTTACCAGCTTGCTTTTACCTTTTGGGCCTTTAGCCCCTTCTTCCCATGAGATAAGGTGCAATCCTGAAAATAGGTCAACCCAATGTCTAGACAAGTGGAATGGGATAGGTGAGCGGGAAACAAGATGGAAAAGTGGTGCCATGATGGGAATAGACGATGGCTTTCAGAAATCCCCCCTAGTGGCAAACCAAGACCTACAGACACAGGCTTGCTAGGGCACCCTGTCAATCCCCCCAAACATGGTCAAGCGTGCAAGTGTAAGATCCAAGGAATTGTTAGAAATAAAAGGAATCAGATGCATACATTCAATGGTTTTGATGATCAAAGTGACACATACCATGATACTCGGACTAATTACCTCATGGAGCAAGAACCTTCTCTGACACAGGACCAAGCCGATGGTGATGGATGTTGTTGCTGCTAACAAGATAAAGATGTTGGAAGAAGGAAAAGGTGGGCCCTCTAGGGCCATGCTAAAGTCAATCCTACTCTCGATACTCCATATCTAGGACCTATGGGCCTCGATACATGATCTCCTAGTTATCCCTGAAAGTGGGGGATAACAGGAGTTATGCCCATTGTTGAAGCCAGGAACACCTTCGTACGAGAGCCCTACCTTGGTTCCACAACAAGCTATTTACCCACCTTCAGACCTAGACCCTTATATACTAATTGGATTAGAAGCCTAGGGAAAATACGAGCATTCGCCCCTCACCCTTCCTCGACGAGGAAAGACTGAGACAAGGGTGGGGTAGTGGTCTGGATATGTCGTACTGTTTGGGACTTGCCAACGATGTTCTGGGAGGCTTACCAACTCGGATGGATGCTTGCAAATGATAAGGAGGCTGATGCATCCGAGCTTGCCCACCAACGTCTATATTCATTCAAGCGTCCATCAAACAAACTTCTTCCAGCTCCTTAAGGGAACTACATTCATTGAAACAGGCATTGAGACAGTCCTGCATCTACATTCATTCCATCATCGGGAGTTGAATGCGGATATGGGGAATGCGAGCTGGGGCAATCGGACTATGGCTAAACAAGTGAATTGACACCTCTTGGGATGGGGTATGAGAGACTGTTCCCGCAAAATCACATCCTCTACACGTCAAACGAGTAACAAACATATAATCGACACCTTCCTGGGCAAATGGGATCTATAAAAGGTAACATCGAACAACTAGGTTTGTTGTTATTGGGAATGACCCTTACTAACTTACTCACCTCACACTCACTTACTCACAGGGCACGTGGTATGGAGAACGGGTAACAAGGCGCATAGAACCGCTTCCCTCCCTTCTTATGTACGTCGAAACGGTGGCTCTAGAAAGGCAAACGCATATAGAATCACACCTTCCAGGGGACGGGGTAAAAAAAACTGGTGGTCACATACAACTCCTTCCTGTTGGTGTAGAACTGTTGCAGAGGGGTATTGACAACTAGGGGTCAAAACCTCCTAGTCACGTTGAACGGGGCATGGGTTATAGAAAAAAAGTGGTCACATAATCTGGGGCATGAAATATGGGAACATATAACTGGGCACGACAACTTACTGTGTACAATGGATCGAGAACAGGTGGGCAGTGAAAACCTCCAACTGAGTAAATGATTTTTTATTATTGAAACATGTCGTTTCATCGCATCTCTCTCCATGTTAGGGATGCATTCAACGGAGTCATTGGCTGAGCGGGGATACTCGGTTGAGCTACTTCGCAAGCATGCTTGGCTACTCTGCTTTCCTTTGATACTCCACTGGGCTGGAGACAATCGGTGCTAGTAGGTTGGTCGAGAGTCACTCATCGCCAAAACGTCAGCTTATAGCTAGTGATCGACGAAACCATAGCAGCCCTCCAACTATACTCTCTTACTCGACCTCGATATCAACCCTCTATGGGAACCTCTACCTATACCTAGATCCCCTATATCTACAGAATCATCAGAACGTTCTTACCTGGGCTAGATCGAAGGAATTACGATGCGTTACATATGTTAATTCAAAAGAGGGAGGTTGGTTCATAATGGGCGATTAAGAAAAAATAGAGTCACTTTGGATGATCTCATATATAATGTGCTAGTTACCGTACCTATACCTTGAAGGGGCCTTATTCAGGTGAATACGCGAATACCATCTTCTCTTTAACACCACCATTTGGGGCAGGCAAGAAGTTCGGGTACACCAGATTCCTCTACGATCCTTCTCTTTTGCCATTTTCAGTCACATCAAACTCGTTTTGTTGAGGTACAAAGCACCCTCATCGGGGCACTCAAACTTCAATTTTTTCTTAATTTAATAAAGCATGCCTTTTCAGAACGCTTCTACAGTCTAGATAGAATGGATTCATTGGCTGGGTGGGGATACTCGGGCTGGAATAATCGGTTGATTGACTCGGCTACTCAGATACTCGACTAGGTGGGCTGGCATACACTTGGCTCCCAGGATCGGTTAAGCTTATAGGCTTTGCTACTTTGCTTTGCTACTCGGTTGGGTTGCTCAGTTCGGATACTTTGCTTGGCAGCTACTCAACTACGCTACTCCACTGGGATACTCGACTTTGCTACTCCTTCTATACTTGGCCACTCCATCTATCTACTCAAACGTGGATGCGCTATTAGTCTGGACTTAGCGAATGGGCTACCAGGCTAGGTTGGATACTCGGTGCCTAGAAGCTGCAGTCAGTGCATGAAGCTCTGGTCGATGCAGCTAGTCAGTGCTTGTCAGTTGTCGGAGTAGTACCCAGTCATAATCCCTAGTCGTAGTAGCCATTTGTCACTATAAACTAGAAGGTGCAGCAACATGAACCTCTTGTCATTGAAAAGCTCTAGTCGGTGCAGGAATGAAGCTCTACTCATCCATACCCCACTCAGTGCATGAAGCTCTAGTCCCCGTGCCCAGTAGTCACATCCAGGAGTCGATGTTGCTACTCCATGTTGCTAATTGATGTCGATGCCAAGAGGTTATCCACTCAATGTTTGTATTCGATGTTGGTACTTGATCCATGCCAGGTGGAAATGCTACTACCCCATTCTAGTTTTTACGCACTCGATCCAAGAAGATCATCCAAGATTCCATGCCAGGTTTCAATCCATGTGTTTGTGCACTCGATCCGTAGCTTTCTTTCTACTTGAATCTATCTCACATCCCAATAGTCTTGAAATCTCATGTCCCAATAGAGTGGAAGAAGTCTTAAGAGGACAGGGGCCCTTCTCGATCCTCGAACCTCTAAATAGAAGCTATACCTCGACCCTCGATATCACTTAATGCAAATCCAGTTACTCAATTTGATGGATAATGCATTACTTAGAATGCACCTAGAGAAGTTGTTGAGTTGCATTGTTGTATAATTATGTATATAACGCACGCTGATAAATATTTCAAATATTGATCTTTTGACGGCAGGTTCACCCCAGGCACAATTTTGCCTTGGAGCATATTAGCTCAACCCTTCGCATTTCATGTTTGATTTTAGACAAATCTTTTGTTCGCACTGAAGGGGTCCTAAGCATAATTATCATCTCTGATACTCAAAGTCACTTTTTATTATGAAAAATAAGCATTTCAGATAGGTTACCTATAAGTCGTGGGATGAATTGCATTGCTTTTAAGTTGAGCGCCTTGAGCCTTGCTAGAGGGAATCATGATGAGTTTGGTTCGCTTTCGATCCAATAGGATTTCAAAAAGAGGGGGAGGGAAGGAAGGAAGGAAGAAAAACAACATTAGAGAAGTGGGCCTTAGTTTTGGGAGGGGTATTAACATATATAATGCAATCATGGCTTGTGGAGTGGGGGAGGGAACGGCTTAACAATGGCTTCAGTGAAGAGCTTTTGTGAATGGAGTTCTTTGTGCTGTGAACGGATTCGTGCACTGAATGAAACAGAGGGAGCAAGGTAGGTAGGTGCACGGATATTGATTGGAGTCTGATGTTGAGGCTATTGGACGAGAGGAGCGGCCAAAGGAAACGAATGATGTAGTACCCAGTTTGAGGTGGGGCACCAATGAGTAGTGATGAGATTGATTCCCAACATATTCGAAGTCGAGCGGGACTACGGACAGACGAATGAAAGCCCACATCTGGAGAGAGAGGCGTTGGACAAATTACAGCATTCAAACACTGGCCAAGGGGATTAGGCCTACCCATGTAGCTGGAATAAAAGCCCACCCCACATAGCCGATAGGGAAAGGGACTCTCCACATAGCCGGTAGGGAAACGTTCTCCCCGCATCGGCAGTGATAGCCGACATGGCTCCACCCTCACAGCTAGACGTAGATGACCCCCCCCACGAAGAGACCTGACTCACCTTCACCACATGCCACATCTACCCAACACGAGAAGAAGCTACGACACGAATAGAAGGAAGGTACAGGGCGGGAAGGGAAACACATACTCACCCGACATA
This sequence comes from Picea engelmannii, assembly GCA_009831015.1. Taxonomy (NCBI): domain Eukaryota; kingdom Viridiplantae; phylum Streptophyta; class Pinopsida; order Pinales; family Pinaceae; genus Picea; species Picea engelmannii. The sequence continues at coordinate 188,175 of ML810064.1, forward strand.
GCCGACAGGGAGGAGGGGACCACCTCACCCAACCGACACAACCAATCAATGTCAGTGGTCCCCGATAAGGAGAGGATGTGGTCACTGATAGATAGACAGTCTCATTCCCAGGCTAGGAGGTCGACGATAGTCAAGAGTTGATCCACTCGATTCAGGTGTTGATGCCCGTACTTGATCACAGGTGTAAATTTGATGCCAAGTGTCAGTGACAGGTGTTGATCCAAGTGGTAATGTAGATGCTTAGATTTCTTTCTACTTGAATCTATAGATATCCTCATTGAAGGCTAATATAAAGATCTACCCATCGAGGGATTATCTAAGAAATGTTCTCGAAACTCGAAACTCTTCCCTTGGTCTCTCCACCTCACAGAGATGAGCATTGTCAAGAGCCACTAGTCGCAGGTGTTGATGCACTCAATACCGTTACTCCATGCCGATACTACACGCCAAGAGTCCGTTCTTCTTGTGTAGGTTTTGGAATGGAGCATTTCTTCTTCGATGTCTTCTTTTCGGTTTGGTAACCGATAGAGCATTTCTTGGAAATGGCTTCTTGTAGGTTTTGGAACCGATGCAAGGTATAATCTATGCCCCCCCATGTTCTCTACCCTCGGCCCTACCTCCTCACTTACCGGTACGGAACATAGCCTTCCTACAGCGACTGGATTGAAGGAGGGATGAATCAGAAATGCTTAATTATAATGCCACCTGTAGAGGATAGGAGCATGCACCACCAAACAGACCCAAAGTGATAGTCTCTGATAGTGACACTCAGGGAAGGAGGAAGAAGGTGTTTTATGCTTGATAGTGATTGATTGATAAGATTGATCGAACACATTGTTTGAGTTGGGGCGGTCGCCCACGTTTGGGGTGAGGCGGGCCAATGGACGGACGAATCACAACACAATGTCACCTACCCAATACACGTCACCCAGGATCGCCCAGTACGCATTCCCCAGATTCCCCAGATTCCCCAATACGCCCGCATTCCACATTCGCATTCCCCATTCTCCTGAATCCCACATCCCACCATTCTCCCATTAACGCATTCCCATTTCGCACGTAGTCAGTCTGCTTTCTGACCGCTTTCACTACACAGTCCCGCATTCTGCTCAATCCCCAGGCCCCAATCCGCTTTCCTTTCAATCCAAACCAGTCAACATCTACTGAAAAACGTGTTCCCACAGACTAATCAGCATACCTTAAGCAGCCAGACCTACAACTCCAGGACACCATCGCCCTACACCCTCCACCTAAACCGTCAACCCTTGACCCTATACCCTACAACTCCACCTTCAACCTAGAGCCTCTCACGCTACAAATAATTCTCTTGATTTGATTTAGGGATTGGATTGATTGGATACTCTTACAGGAGGCGTGGGGGCATTTACTGCAGAGGTCTTTCGCGTGCGTGTATTGAGTACCAGTCTTACGGCAGAGGCATTTTGTGAGTGAATGAATTGATTTGATTGGATCTTCTGAAGTGATTAGTCTTATGAGTGAGGCTGGCCCGTAAGGAGTGGCCAAAGGCGAATGATGAGTCTTCTGGAGAGGGAGCGTTCCAACTAAATCATCTTACAAGAGAGGCATTGGTTGATCGATTGGAATTGATTCACTTGATTGCAGCTTCCGAGAATAGCGGTCCCGACTAAAACATCTTCCGAAATAGGCATTACCACCATGCACAGGAAACTTCTACACAAAGAGGACATTTGGGCAGTTCAATATGCATTCTGTCCGCTTTCCACATTCAATCCGCATTACACAAGTCCGCTTTCTGTCCGCTTTCTATTCAATCCGCACTAGCATCTGCCGAGAAAAGCATCCCCATCAGTCACAGATAATGTCACCCTCATTCCCAATCTCTCGTCCCCATCGAAGGCTAATAGAGATCTCCCCTTCGAGTGCTACTAGAGATCTCCCCTTCAAGGTACAATCTTTTATCGCCATCAAGGGATAAGGCCCCCATGTTATCTACCCTCGAACCTACCACTACACTCCGCCCTATACCCTCCACCTCACTTACTGATACAGAACACAAAGTTCCTACATCGATTGGATTGAACGGAGCGATGAATCGACAATGCTTACTTACGATGCACCTGTCGAGGAAGGATAGGATCTTGCAGCAGACAGACACTTAGTTAATAGTCGAAACTATTTGTTTTCTGACACTACAACTTAAGACAACAGCTTTGGGCTTTCTCTTGTTAAAAGAATGGAGACTGAAAGAAAGGTGAGTCTATAGACAGAGTCACTTATCAGAATAATATCTAGATATCCTATAACATCCTAGATATTATTTTGATAAGCGACTGTATAGCTAGGTAATACGGTATACGGTCACTTATCAGAATAATATTATAAGTTCTATACCTGGTATAATACTTATGATTATTCCCTATACAATAAGGCTAATATAATTAGGTATTATCATTAACCAAAGTGATCACCTAATTATATGTTAGCCTTATATTGGATAATGTTAAACCCAATATGATAATAAATCTGCTAATGTAAAATCTTACACTAAGGATATAGATTGGCTTTCATCCTTAGCGTAAGATTTTACATTAGCAGAACCAGATGCAGCAGGAGCTTCAGTTGACCTTATTGACTCAGCAGCGAGGGAAGCAAAGGTGGGGACAGAGACAGTTGCCCGAGCATCAATAGTGGCAGACCCTGATGGAGGCTATCAAACGGAGGAAACGGAAATGCTTGACGGAGGAAAATAGGCTTTTTTCACTACGTAAAATGGAGGCAACGGAGATGCTTGGCAAAGTTAACGGAGATCTTGGCATAGTTAAGAGGGTCCTTGTGGAGAAGCGAATCTACTATCAATCCTTAACCGTGAAAGAAAAAAAGAAATATCCTTTCCTTCCCCTAATTGTATTGAAGGAAATCACCCTAAACCTGTGGGCTTAGATCGGGCAGCATCTGAGAGATCGAGCAGCTTCTGATGAGTGTGATTGGGGAGGCTGAGACCAGACCGATTGCCCCGCAAGGCCTCATGCTTCTCCCCCCAATTCAATTCTATGGAGATTACTTTCAAGAGCAAGGAAAGACTTCAAAGACTTAACTATAAGCAAAGAACTCCCTAAAGTATCTCAACAGAAGGACTCCCTTAGCTTACTAAAGGAAAGAACCCCCTTAGCAAAGCAAAGTATATCGATGAAATAATTCCAAAGAATTAACCATAAATTATCTCAAAAGACTAATGGGTCATAAAAGGATATATCTAAAGGAGATATCCATCAAAGACTAACGGAGCCCATTGGACAGGTAGGCACTCTAGTACTAATGGAAATTCTCTTTCTCGAAAGCAAAGACTCTTGGAGCGGTAACTTCAAATACTCCTAGAGAATTTGTTCTTCACTACTAGCACTATTTGGCTTTGGCTTCGCATCTGTTGGCTTTGGTATTCCTTCATAGTATGATGCTCATGGTAGAGATTCTTAGTTTCGTGATCAAGATCATGATAGGTATTTTAGTGATCGAAAGCAAGAGTATTATTTTAGGGATCAAGACCCAGAATAAGACCCTACAAGACAATACCCTACAGGACCAAATGCTATAGGACCCTCATCCTTAGTGACATCTCCTTAGCCAGCAGAAGTTTCGGCTCTAGGAGGTGAAGATCCAGCACATCGAGACTTTTAGACCCAGTTCAAAAGCGAAACCCAACAACAAAAGCAGAGGAAGGAGCAGAAGCAACAGGAGAGACACAAGCAACAAAGACAAAGGCAGGGGAGGCAACAATTGCGATTGTGAAATCCCTTTGTCTTTTATCTGGATCATTGGTCCTCGCGTTGGGCGTTTTATCAGTGGAATAGAAAAGGAGTGGCGAGAGGGGTTTTTTCTCTTATACGTAGATAAGGTTTGGTTGTTTCTATCATGCCTCACTTCGACGGACAAGCACATCTGAAATACATTCCATAGGCGGGAGGGGTTCCATTCTTTTACCTAACCATTCCTTTCTTTTCACAAGCTCTACCTTTCATAGTTGTTTTACATTCATATAATGAGCTAAGATCCCTCCCATCATGTCCCGTTCTTCCCTCTTTAGACCAATATCTCTCCCATCATTGGTAAAGCTCTCTAATCTAGATCTAAAGGTGGTTTTTCCTAGGCACATAGCAACGGAGCGGGGCCCCACCCCATCCGATCCCATCTAAGTCTAAACCATTCCTCAGGACGAGGGAAACGTTCTACCTATACTTCGGAGACTAAATTAATATGGACCAGTGTTACCAACATCGGCAGCAGCAAAATATCGCCGAGGGTCCGAAAACGAAAATATCGACAATATCGGGGAAAATATCGGTAAATATCGGAAAATGTCGTAAGAAC
>ML810064.1:213502-229327 GCA_009831015.1 Picea engelmannii
GTTCTTACGACATTTTCCGATATTTACCGATATTTTCCCCGATATTGTCGATATTTTCGTTTTCGGACCCTCGGCGATATTTTGCTGCTGCCGATGTTGGTAACACTGGTCCATATTAATTTAGTCTCCGAAGTATAGGTAGAACGTTTCCCTCGTCCTGAGGAATGGTTTAGACTTAGATGGGATCGGATGGGGTGGGGCCCCGCTCCGTTGCTATGTGCCTAGGAAAAACCACCTTTAGATCTAGATTAGAGAGCTTTACCAATGATGGGAGAGATATTGGTCTAAAGAGGGAAGAACGGGACATGATGGGAGGGATCTTAGCTCATTATATGAATGTAAAACAACTATGAAAGGTAGAGCTTGTGAAAAGAAAGGAATGGTTAGGTAAAAGAATGGAACCCCTCCCGCCTATGGAATGTATTTCAGATGTGCTTGTCCGTCGAAGTGAGGCATGATAGAAACAACCAAACCTTATCTACGTATAAGAGAAAAAACCCCTCTCGCCACTCCTTTTCTATTCCACTGATAAAACGCCCAACGCGAGGACCAATGATCCAGATAAAAGACAAAGGGATTTCACAATCGCAATTGTTGCCTCCCCTGCCTTTGTCTTTGTTGCTTGTGTCTCTCCTGTTGCTTCTGCTCCTTCCTCTGCTTTTGTTGTTGGGTTTCGCTTTTGAACTGGGTCTAAAAGTCTCGATGTGCTGGATCTTCACCTCCTAGAGCCGAAACTTCTGCTGGCTAAGGAGATGTCACTAAGGATGAGGGTCCTATAGCATTTGGTCCTGTAGGGTATTGTCTTGTAGGGTCTTATTCTGGGTCTTGATCCCTAAAATAATACTCTTGCTTTCGATCACTAAAATACCTATCATGATCTTGATCACGAAACTAAGAATCTCTACCATGAGCATCATACTATGAAGGAATACCAAAGCCAACAGATGCGAAGCCAAAGCCAAATAGTGCTAGTAGTGAAGAACAAATTCTCTAGGAGTATTTGAAGTTACCGCTCCAAGAGTCTTTGCTTTCGAGAAAGAGAATTTCCATTAGTACTAGAGTGCCTACCTGTCCAATGGGCTCCGTTAGTCTTTGATGGATATCTCCTTTAGATATATCCTTTTATGACCCATTAGTCTTTTGAGATAATTTATGGTTAATTCTTTGGAATTATTTCATCGATATACTTTGCTTTGCTAAGGGGGTTCTTTCCTTTAGTAAGCTAAGGGAGTCCTTCTGTTGAGATACTTTAGGGAGTTCTTTGCTTATAGTTAAGTCTTTGAAGTCTTTCCTTGCTCTTGAAAGTAATCTCCATAGAATTGAATTGGGGGGAGAAGCATGAGGCCTTGCGGGGCAATCGGTCTGGTCTCAGCCTCCCCAATCACACTCATCAGAAGCTGCTCGATCTCTCAGATGCTGCCCGATCTAAGCCCACAGGTTTAGGGTGATTTCCTTCAATACAATTAGGGGAAGGAAAGGATATTTCTTTTTTTCTTTCACGGTTAAGGATTGATAGTAGATTCGCTTCTCCACAAGGACCCTCTTAACTATGCCAAGATCTCCGTTAACTTTGCCAAGCATCTCCGTTGCCTCCATTTTACGTAGTGAAAAAAGCCTATTTTCCTCCGTCAAGCATTTCCGTTTCCTCCGTTTGATAGCCTCCATCAGGGTCTGCCACTATTGATGCTCGGGCAACTGTCTCTGTCCCCACCTTTGCTTCCCTCGCTGCTGAGTCAATAAGGTCAACTGAAGCTCCTGCTGCATCTGGTTCTGCTAATGTAAAATCTTACGCTAAGGATGAAAGCCAATCTATATCCTTAGTGTAAGATTTTACATTAGCAGATTTATTATCATATTGGGTTTAACATTATCCAATATAAGGCTAACATATAATTAGGTGATCACTTTGGTTAATGATAATACCTAATTATATTAGCCTTATTGTATAGGGAATAATCATAAGTATTATACCAGGTATAGAACTTATAATATTATTCTGATAAGTGACCGTATACCGTATTACCTAGCTATACAGTCGCTTATCAAAATAATATCTAGGATGTTATAGGATATCTAGATATTATTCTGATAAGTGACTCTGTCTATAGACTCACCTTTCTTTCAGTCTCCATTCTTTTAACAAGAGAAAGCCCAAAGCTGTTGTCTTAAGTTGTAGTGTCAGAAAACAAATAGTTTCGACTATTAACTAAGTGTCTGTCTGCTGCAAGATCCTATCCTTCCTCGACAGGTGCATCGTAAGTAAGCATTGTCGATTCATCGCTCCGTTCAATCCAATCGATGTAGGAACTTTGTGTTCTGTATCAGTAAGTGAGGTGGAGGGTATAGGGCGGAGTGTAGTGGTAGGTTCGAGGGTAGATAACATGGGGGCCTTATCCCTTGATGGCGATAAAAGATTGTACCTTGAAGGGGAGATCTCTAGTAGCACTCGAAGGGGAGATCTCTATTAGCCTTCGATGGGGACGAGAGATTGGGAATGAGGGTGACATTATCTGTGACTGATGGGGATGCTTTTCTCGGCAGATGCTAGTGCGGATTGAATAGAAAGCGGACAGAAAGCGGACTTGTGTAATGCGGATTGAATGTGGAAAGCGGACAGAATGCATATTGAACTGCCCAAATGTCCTCTTTGTGTAGAAGTTTCCTGTGCATGGTGGTAATGCCTATTTCGGAAGATGTTTTAGTCGGGACCGCTATTCTCGGAAGCTGCAATCAAGTGAATCAATTCCAATCGATCAACCAATGCCTCTCTTGTAAGATGATTTAGTTGGAACGCTCCCTCTCCAGAAGACTCATCATTCGCCTTTGGCCACTCCTTACGGGCCAGCCTCACTCATAAGACTAATCACTTCAGAAGATCCAATCAAATCAATTCATTCACTCACAAAATGCCTCTGCCGTAAGACTGGTACTCAATACACGCACGCGAAAGACCTCTGCAGTAAATGCCCCCACGCCTCCTGTAAGAGTATCCAATCAATCCAATCCCTAAATCAAATCAAGAGAATTATTTGTAGCGTGAGAGGCTCTAGGTTGAAGGTGGAGTTGTAGGGTATAGGGTCAAGGGTTGACGGTTTAGGTGGAGGGTGTAGGGCGATGGTGTCCTGGAGTTGTAGGTCTGGCTGCTTAAGGTATGCTGATTAGTCTGTGGGAACACGTTTTTCAGTAGATGTTGACTGGTTTGGATTGAAAGGAAAGCGGATTGGGGCCTGGGGATTGAGCAGAATGCGGGACTGTGTAGTGAAAGCGGTCAGAAAGCAGACTGACTACGTGCGAAATGGGAATGCGTTAATGGGAGAATGGTGGGATGTGGGATTCAGGAGAATGGGGAATGCGAATGTGGAATGCGGGCGTATTGGGGAATCTGGGGAATCTGGGGAATGCGTACTGGGCGATCCTGGGTGACGTGTATTGGGTAGGTGACATTGTGTTGTGATTCGTCCGTCCATTGGCCCGCCTCACCCCAAACGTGGGCGACCGCCCCAACTCAAACAATGTGTTCGATCAATCTTATCAATCAATCACTATCAAGCATAAAACACCTTCTTCCTCCTTCCCTGAGTGTCACTATCAGAGACTATCACTTTGGGTCTGTTTGGTGGTGCATGCTCCTATCCTCTACAGGTGGCATTATAATTAAGCATTTCTGATTCATCCCTCCTTCAATCCAGTCGCTGTAGGAAGGCTATGTTCCGTACCGGTAAGTGAGGAGGTAGGGCCGAGGGTAGAGAACATGGGGGGGCATAGATTATACCTTGCATCGGTTCCAAAACCTACAAGAAGCCATTTCCAAGAAATGCTCTATCGGTTACCAAACCGAAAAGAAGACATCGAAGAAGAAATGCTCCATTCCAAAACCTACACAAGAAGAACGGACTCTTGGCGTGTAGTATCGGCATGGAGTAACGGTATTGAGTGCATCAACACCTGCGACTAGTGGCTCTTGACAATGCTCATCTCTGTGAGGTGGAGAGACCAAGGGAAGAGTTTCGAGTTTCGAGAACATTTCTTAGATAATCCCTCGATGGGTAGATCTTTATATTAGCCTTCAATGAGGATATCTATAGATTCAAGTAGAAAGAAATCTAAGCATCTACATTACCACTTGGATCAACACCTGTCACTGACACTTGGCATCAAATTTACACCTGTGATCAAGTACGGGCATCAACACCTGAATCGAGTGGATCAACTCTTGACTATCGTCGACCTCCTAGCCTGGGAATGAGACTGTCTATCTATCAGTGACCACATCCTCTCCTTATCGGGGACCACTGACATTGATTGGTTGTGTCGGTTGGGTGAGGTGGTCCCCTCCTCCCTGTCGGCTATGTCGGGTGAGTATGTGTTTCCCTTCCCGCCCTGTACCTTCCTTCTATTCGTGTCGTAGCTTCTTCTCGTGTTGGGTAGATGTGGCATGTGGTGAAGGTGAGTCAGGTCTCTTCGTGGGGGGGGTCATCTACGTCTAGCTGTGAGGGTGGAGCCATGTCGGCTATCACTGCCGATGCGGGGAGAACGTTTCCCTACCGGCTATGTGGAGAGTCCCTTTCCCTATCGGCTATGTGGGGTGGGCTTTTATTCCAGCTACATGGGTAGGCCTAATCCCCTTGGCCAGTGTTTGAATGCTGTAATTTGTCCAACGCCTCTCTCTCCAGATGTGGGCTTTCATTCGTCTGTCCGTAGTCCCGCTCGACTTCGAATATGTTGGGAATCAATCTCATCACTACTCATTGGTGCCCCACCTCAAACTGGGTACTACATCATTCGTTTCCTTTGGCCGCTCCTCTCGTCCAATAGCCTCAACATCAGACTCCAATCAATATCCGTGCACCTACCTACCTTGCTCCCTCTGTTTCATTCAGTGCACGAATCCGTTCACAGCACAAAGAACTCCATTCACAAAAGCTCTTCACTGAAGCCATTGTTAAGCCGTTCCCTCCCCCACTCCACAAGCCATGATTGCATTATATATGTTAATACCCCTCCCAAAACTAAGGCCCACTTCTCTAATGTTGTTTTTCTTCCTTCCTTCCTTCCCTCCCCCTCTTTTTGAAATCCTATTGGATCGAAAGCGAACCAAACTCATCATGATTCCCTCTAGCAAGGCTCAAGGCGCTCAACTTAAAAGCAATGCAATTCATCCCACGACTTATAGGTAACCTATCTGAAATGCTTATTTTTCATAATAAAAAGTGACTTTGAGTATCAGAGATGATAATTATGCTTAGGACCCCTTCAGTGCGAACAAAAGATTTGTCTAAAATCAAACATGAAATGCGAAGGGTTGAGCTAATATGCTCCAAGGCAAAATTGTGCCTGGGGTGAACCTGCCGTCAAAAGATCAATATTTGAAATATTTATCAGCGTGCGTTATATACATAATTATACAACAATGCAACTCAACAACTTCTCTAGGTGCATTCTAAGTAATGCATTATCCATCAAATTGAGTAACTGGATTTGCATTAAGTGATATCGAGGGTCGAGGTATAGCTTCTATTTAGAGGTTCGAGGATCGAGAAGGGCCCCTGTCCTCTTAAGACTTCTTCCACTCTATTGGGACATGAGATTTCAAGACTATTGGGATGTGAGATAGATTCAAGTAGAAAGAAAGCTACGGATCGAGTGCACAAACACATGGATTGAAACCTGGCATGGAATCTTGGATGATCTTCTTGGATCGAGTGCGTAAAAACTAGAATGGGGTAGTAGCATTTCCACCTGGCATGGATCAAGTACCAACATCGAATACAAACATTGAGTGGATAACCTCTTGGCATCGACATCAATTAGCAACATGGAGTAGCAACATCGACTCCTGGATGTGACTACTGGGCACGGGGACTAGAGCTTCATGCACTGAGTGGGGTATGGATGAGTAGAGCTTCATTCCTGCACCGACTAGAGCTTTTCAATGACAAGAGGTTCATGTTGCTGCACCTTCTAGTTTATAGTGACAAATGGCTACTACGACTAGGGATTATGACTGGGTACTACTCCGACAACTGACAAGCACTGACTAGCTGCATCGACCAGAGCTTCATGCACTGACTGCAGCTTCTAGGCACCGAGTATCCAACCTAGCCTGGTAGCCCATTCGCTAAGTCCAGACTAATAGCGCATCCACGTTTGAGTAGATAGATGGAGTGGCCAAGTATAGAAGGAGTAGCAAAGTCGAGTATCCCAGTGGAGTAGCGTAGTTGAGTAGCTGCCAAGCAAAGTATCCGAACTGAGCAACCCAACCGAGTAGCAAAGCAAAGTAGCAAAGCCTATAAGCTTAACCGATCCTGGGAGCCAAGTGTATGCCAGCCCACCTAGTCGAGTATCTGAGTAGCCGAGTCAATCAACCGATTATTCCAGCCCGAGTATCCCCACCCAGCCAATGAATCCATTCTATCTAGACTGTAGAAGCGTTCTGAAAAGGCATGCTTTATTAAATTAAGAAAAAATTGAAGTTTGAGTGCCCCGATGAGGGTGCTTTGTACCTCAACAAAACGAGTTTGATGTGACTGAAAATGGCAAAAGAGAAGGATCGTAGAGGAATCTGGTGTACCCGAACTTCTTGCCTGCCCCAAATGGTGGTGTTAAAGAGAAGATGGTATTCGCGTATTCACCTGAATAAGGCCCCTTCAAGGTATAGGTACGGTAACTAGCACATTATATATGAGATCATCCAAAGTGACTCTATTTTTTCTTAATCGCCCATTATGAACCAACCTCCCTCTTTTGAATTAACATATGTAACGCATCGTAATTCCTTCGATCTAGCCCAGGTAAGAACGTTCTGATGATTCTGTAGATATAGGGGATCTAGGTATAGGTAGAGGTTCCCATAGAGGGTTGATATCGAGGTCGAGTAAGAGAGTATAGTTGGAGGGCTGCTATGGTTTCGTCGATCACTAGCTATAAGCTGACGTTTTGGCGATGAGTGACTCTCGACCAACCTACTAGCACCGATTGTCTCCAGCCCAGTGGAGTATCAAAGGAAAGCAGAGTAGCCAAGCATGCTTGCGAAGTAGCTCAACCGAGTATCCCCGCTCAGCCAATGACTCCGTTGAATGCATCCCTAACATGGAGAGAGATGCGATGAAACGACATGTTTCAATAATAAAAAATCATTTACTCAGTTGGAGGTTTTCACTGCCCACCTGTTCTCGATCCATTGTACACAGTAAGTTGTCGTGCCCAGTTATATGTTCCCATATTTCATGCCCCAGATTATGTGACCACTTTTTTTCTATAACCCATGCCCCGTTCAACGTGACTAGGAGGTTTTGACCCCTAGTTGTCAATACCCCTCTGCAACAGTTCTACACCAACAGGAAGGAGTTGTATGTGACCACCAGTTTTTTTTACCCCGTCCCCTGGAAGGTGTGATTCTATATGCGTTTGCCTTTCTAGAGCCACCGTTTCGACGTACATAAGAAGGGAGGGAAGCGGTTCTATGCGCCTTGTTACCCGTTCTCCATACCACGTGCCCTGTGAGTAAGTGAGTGTGAGGTGAGTAAGTTAGTAAGGGTCATTCCCAATAACAACAAACCTAGTTGTTCGATGTTACCTTTTATAGATCCCATTTGCCCAGGAAGGTGTCGATTATATGTTTGTTACTCGTTTGACGTGTAGAGGATGTGATTTTGCGGGAACAGTCTCTCATACCCCATCCCAAGAGGTGTCAATTCACTTGTTTAGCCATAGTCCGATTGCCCCAGCTCGCATTCCCCATATCCGCATTCAACTCCCGATGATGGAATGAATGTAGATGCAGGACTGTCTCAATGCCTGTTTCAATGAATGTAGTTCCCTTAAGGAGCTGGAAGAAGTTTGTTTGATGGACGCTTGAATGAATATAGACGTTGGTGGGCAAGCTCGGATGCATCAGCCTCCTTATCATTTGCAAGCATCCATCCGAGTTGGTAAGCCTCCCAGAACATCGTTGGCAAGTCCCAAACAGTACGACATATCCAGACCACTACCCCACCCTTGTCTCAGTCTTTCCTCGTCGAGGAAGGGTGAGGGGCGAATGCTCGTATTTTCCCTAGGCTTCTAATCCAATTAGTATATAAGGGTCTAGGTCTGAAGGTGGGTAAATAGCTTGTTGTGGAACCAAGGTAGGGCTCTCGTACGAAGGTGTTCCTGGCTTCAACAATGGGCATAACTCCTGTTATCCCCCACTTTCAGGGATAACTAGGAGATCATGTATCGAGGCCCATAGGTCCTAGATATGGAGTATCGAGAGTAGGATTGACTTTAGCATGGCCCTAGAGGGCCCACCTTTTCCTTCTTCCAACATCTTTATCTTGTTAGCAGCAACAACATCCATCACCATCGGCTTGGTCCTGTGTCAGAGAAGGTTCTTGCTCCATGAGGTAATTAGTCCGAGTATCATGGTATGTGTCACTTTGATCATCAAAACCATTGAATGTATGCATCTGATTCCTTTTATTTCTAACAATTCCTTGGATCTTACACTTGCACGCTTGACCATGTTTGGGGGGATTGACAGGGTGCCCTAGCAAGCCTGTGTCTGTAGGTCTTGGTTTGCCACTAGGGGGGATTTCTGAAAGCCATCGTCTATTCCCATCATGGCACCACTTTTCCATCTTGTTTCCCGCTCACCTATCCCATTCCACTTGTCTAGACATTGGGTTGACCTATTTTCAGGATTGCACCTTATCTCATGGGAAGAAGGGGCTAAAGGCCCAAAAGGTAAAAGCAAGCTGGTAAAAGATAAAAGCTTAAAAATAAAACCTCGAGATGCTTCGCCCAGGGATCCCCGAGAAAGCAATAAAAAGCTTCTCAGCAAGAAACAAGAGGGACCCAGAAAAATAATAAAACAAGACCTAACCAGAGGGTAGGGGGTCTCATCACGAGCCAGCCTATTAGGTCCATGGGTATCTAACAGTATGACATTGCCATTAGCTGGTCACCACACCAGGGCAATGACTCTTGGTTACATGGCCAAGGGAAAGGGGGTCCCATCATGAACTAACCTTTATCATTTATGTGAAAATACTTGTGGGTAACACTGTCACCACTAGTCACCACGCCAGGGCAATGTCCCTTGATTAGCTCTTAAAAAAAAAGCAATAAAAGATAAAAGAATAAAAGAATGAAGAATAAAAGGCAGGAATGGGCTTGGAAAAAATGCATCCATGACAGGGATAGCTCGCCTTCTACGAAGGCACCCACAGGTAACATTTTTGCATCCTTGGCCCTCACTGCACTCACATGTTTGGACATCCCCTGTACGAAGGCACCCATAGGTAACATCCTTGGCCCTCACTGCACACACATGTTTGGACATCCCCTGACCACATCACCCATTTACATGGCTTGGATGAGGTTTCTTCCAAGAAATTTCCTTCTTCTATGGACACTAGCCCAATAAGATGCCTTGTCCTTTTCTATAAGACTTGTATTGTAGGCTTGTGTAACGTCTTTGAGTTGTTAACTGATGTGTTAGGGATTTTATGCACATGTTTAATAATATTGATGATGAGATGTGATTAACATTGCTATGATCCCTGTGACTGGTGAGCCCATGGAGGGCTTAACTTTTGATGTGCAGGAGCATGCCCGACGAACAGGTACCATCTGGACAGGTACACATGGGGAGATGATCAGTTCGGACCTCCATGGGGTTGAAGAGCCCATCAGATGGATGTTGAGACCCCATCAGGGGGCAGAGATAGTATAGAGATAGATCAGGGGCTTTGCACCAGAGAAGAGGAGGACGTTCCATCAGAGGCACCCTGGCACAACTTGACCTTGAGGGGTTGACCCATTTTTAGTGGAACGTTGGCCTTGGAAGGCCTAGGATGTCACCCATGAGGTCCATGACATCATCCTTGCTTCATGGACGTTTTGGCAGATGGACAGGGCATTTGGCACGTGTGGCAGCTTGTAGAAGCCCAAGGGAGGCTAACGTTTTGCTCCTGGGGGCTGCATTTGCCCTAGAAGGGGCTAACCGTTAACGCCACCCTAGAAAGGGGATGACGTCCTTTTGTTGCTTGATTAGGGTTTTAATTTGTCTTTTAATGTAAAACAGTTTAATTTTCAATATTTTGGCCTTGTCGGCCTTTTTATGACCTAAAAGTAAATTAGGTCATTGATACAGTATAAATGAAGGATTTTCACCTTCATTTTTTCATCATCTCTCACTCACTTGGTGAGGTTTGAAATTTTCGCCCTATCTTGGGTATTTGGTTGATTAAGTGAGGCGCACTTGTTGAAGGAAGATTTTTCTTGGCATTTTTGGCATTTCTCTTGAAGGAAGGTGTTACAACCAGGGTTTACATTGATATTTCTTGGTGAATTGTAAGTATTTTTCTACAAAACTTCTTGAATGAATGGTTGTAGTTTAATTTCTTGCATGTGTTTATGATTTTTGCTGAACAAAACCCTAGGTGACAAGCACACAAGTAGGTCCTTGTCTCATGTCCCCTTTGAGAGAGATTTTTAGCCATTGAAGAAGAAGAGAGCCTAGCCGTTGCTACACWCTCTCTCTCTCTCTCTCTTCATTTACTGCTAGCCGTACTAACTAGAGGCCAAGAAGAGAGAGACGTCTTAAGACTAGGTCTACTACACATAGGGCCCTTTTTCTCTAGGGTTTGCTGAAAAGGCCTTTCTCTAGCAACACCTTGCCTCATCAAAGCCTCTAGTCTTGTTTTTATTGCTTCATTTCTCAGCTAGCCGTTTTGCCATTGAGTTAAGGAAGGAGGAGAGAGCACCGAGGCCTAGTTTACCTACACCAAGGTGAGCCTCTCTCCCCTAGTGTTTTGACTTTGGGGCCTTGCTCTAGCAACACTTAGAAGCCTTTCTCTCGAGTCCTTGACCTACTTACCTTGTCTCCTTTAGCTCTTGCATCCTACACAATTGACTCCATTAACCCTAAGGCACTGATCCTAAGACCTCGTGCGCTGAAGTGACCTTTATCACAAACAACTCTCAAAAAACCTTGAATCAAACCCTGACTACTAACCCCAAGCTAAGAACTAACATGACTAACATGTTGCTGCCGCCATCCTTGGCCATTATATCATTTGTGCAGCTAACGTTTACTTTATAAGCAAATTGAATGGTGATTTAAGGCTTTTGTTGAATGAAGTGTTGATTGGTTACATTGAATGCCATATTGTTCCAATATTTATTGGTGAAGTGCTATAATTTTCATTTGCTATTGATAAACATTGACTTCGTCAACATTTATTGTCAAATTGCTTATATGATCATCAGATAGTCATCTATTTATATGAAGTACTAACCCATTGAAATAGGTTGCATATATTATTTGTTGTTGCTTTGTCCTAGGAAGGTATATCTTTGGGGGGTTTACTTTATTATTGGTTGTTTAGCCAGGACTATCTGCTCAGTGGTGATCTATGAGGGGGGGGAAATTCATCCTATCTTGTTATCCTTTTGCCTTCTCATGCTCTTCGTGATTCAGTTACAGATAAGCGTGATTCAGTCTTTCTAGAGCTAGACCCATTTCCAGATCCAAATCTAGAAGCATAAGAAGCAAAGATAGAGTCCATAGCATCGCTAGAAGTTGATCCAGTATGTGATTCAGTAGGTTTTGCAGATTAAGCCGTTAATGAAGCTGTCGATGAAGCGGTAGATTATGCCCTTGATTATGCTATTGATTTTGCCTTTTCTTATTCTGTATATGAAGCCAAAGTTGATCTAGCGCCAGACTGGGGTCAGACCGGACCATACTCTACAGGACCATATCCTACAGGTGAATGACTCAAAGCAGGCCATAGACCACAAATCCATCTGAGCCAGACATGGAAGAACCAGAGATCCAACAGGGTCAACCCCGACAGAATCACCAGTAGCATCATTGTTAGTCATTTAAGAACCCATTGAAGCAACACCTAGAGCACCTAGAGCGCCTAGAGCACCTAGAGAAAGACTAGAGAGGCAGGCATAGGTTACCCAGTTCTAGTTCTTGATCGAGACCTAGAGTAAGACCAAGAAGTAAACGTCACAGCATAACTAGGACCTGTAGATTATCCGACATGAGCAGATCGAACAGTAGCACCACCAACATCTCGTCCAGATCCATATCCGTATATAGATATAAAGAAAGAAACATATCTACAAGCAGTAGCAGTTCCTGGGCCAGTAGTATACCTTCTGGTTCAACTGTTGATGATGCAGTTGATCGTAATCGTGATCCAGTTCCAGATGATCCAGGTGAAGACCCAAATCGAAACCCAGATTCTTATGTTCCAGAGTCTGATCCAGATGATGCTGTTTATTCTGAGCTTGATTCATATTTTGACTTAGCAGTAGATTATGCGATTGGTTATGCTGTTGGTTACACTGTTGATTTAGTTCATTGTTCTTTTATTTCTGTTGACCAAGAAGCAAGAAAAGCAAAGTTAGGAGCAGCCCGAGATCTACCACCTTATGCAACAAAGCTAGCATCTCGCCTAGCGTACCTTCCATTCCCAGATCGAGACCCAGACCTTCGTGCTCGTGATCCAATTCCTTATGATCGTGATCGATAGTTTGGTTTTTGAGTTAGAGATTCTACGGAAGATGGATGCGTGAGCCCCAGACCCATTATTATTGGTTAGAAGACACTAATGCATCTAAGGTGATCCACAACTGGTGATCTAGGCCCTTTATTAATTACGGTCGTCTGATTTGGTAGGTCAAATAGTGAACTAATTTTGAAGCGTGAGTAACAACCGATACTGGTCGAACCTGGCTATATTCCTTTACTTCAACTTAAACGCTTGCTTGACTGATTGTGGTGAACGCTATCTCCTTACCCTTGGCTACTCGCTCTGTATCTATGAAAGAATGACCTGAGCAAAGCAATATTTGTATGGAAGTATTGCTACATAAATAAAGAATGACTGGGTTCTTCCGGTCATGAATTATATATGTAATTACGCTTTAGCATCGTATGGGATCTCCACTCGAATAATGGTAAGGTAAATCCCCCAATCTAATAAGATAAGTAAGTGGGTTGCTATTATATATGTAATTATGCAAAGATCCGGGTTGGACCTTACAACACAGAACCTTCGCACCGGACAGAAGAGATAATCTTCGTGAAGCGTATCCCGTCCCCTACCTGTCCACGACATTTCGGCATGGAGCTTCACTGTTACGTTTGCTTTGACCTTGGTCTTGTCGCAAAATAGCTGCAAAGATGAATTGGGGTCACGAATCGGGGCAAAGAAGTCTAGTGCTTTGGCCACTCATTACCCTCCGCCGAAACCTGTTGTGGGTGGGGAACGAAGACCATCGGGAGAAGGAAGGACGGGTGAAGATGGCCGTGGTACGATATATATACCGTCCATGATACATGGATCTCCGATCGGCCCATTCGATGGAAAAGTTTCGCTTGGACATTACTCTACTCGTTTGGGATATTGCACAAGCGACTTAGACCTCATTCCACTTGGCATTATCAGGTGGGAAAACAAGGGTTAGAACCCACAAGTTCTAAAAAGGTGTGACAACCCATCACTCTACTAAAAAGCTATTTCACCCCTTCACTTTCGATTGATTGGGTCAACATTTTGTGAGATATAATAACACGTAGCTAAGAAGCAGGGAGGGGTTCATGACACTTGCTACATGTCCGTATCGGCCCCCAAGTAGCTCCTGTATAGTTCATTGTTCATTGATCCTATTCTGATCCATGAAGACTCCCACTCCTTCCCACCCGCACGAGTAGCCGGGGGAAATGGGATGGAGGTCCTGAATGGGAATGGGTTATAGTCCGGTTCCTTCTCCTCAATTCTCACTTGTTTTCTTCCGAGGTATAAGTAGTCTATTTTCAGTGATGTGAAATCTCAATGATTTTGATTAGAATTTGATTCCATTGATTGAGTAGAATTGGAGCCATAGGTTGAGTTGTTAGACGTCCACCTAATTTCACAACTAATGAAGGACTAGCTTATTCACCTGTTGATTCTAGTGCAACTGCTAATGTATCATTAAGAATGTTCTCCATCTCTGGTAAAGTAAGATCACTAGTATTGTATGATAGATATTGGGCTAATACACTACTATCCATTAAAGGGTTATGTAGTCGAATCAGTCGTAGCTCTACCGAAATACCTAATAGTGCTGAGATTGCATCTACTACTGCAGTAACTGTTGCTTCACTTGGTACTTCATCTAGCGATAAGGATGGCTCAACGCCATCCTCCCCGAATACGTAAGGGTGAGATAGATCAGTTCAACTTCTATCTGTTATTACGGCCCCTAAGGTACTTATTATAATGGATGAGGCTGATGGGAGTGGTTTATGTTTGCAGATCTAGTGGTCTGAAAGGAAATAGCATAACTATGATTACCGTACCCTAAACCGACACAGGTACGTGGGTAGAGCATACTAAGGGGTAGGATTAATAACGTTTAAGGAACTTGGAAAAATGCTCTCGTACGTTTGACAATAAGGGAGAGTTGATTACAGCTGTCACAGAATTTTGGATTGCGCAAAAACACAGGTATCTGCTATAATTCAAGTTATTGTATAGGTACTTAACCTTGCCCAGTATAGGTAGTATAAGAGAGGGTATACTATTATAGTAATCGATTACTCTTTAAGCTCCTATTAACAGCGACCTTAACTAGAAGGGTCCGAAGGTTGGATTGCAACCTTTGTATAATATCTCTTTATGTTGAAACTGTTAGAATATAGAGGATTGTGCCTGTTTAACCATTGACGATACCCTCGTCACCCAACCACAGGCCTTAAGCCACCCTCTGAGCACCTTGACCTTGACCGAAAAGAGAATTCTGGTTGCAATCAATAGCCAAGGGAGGCTAAATGCACCAAGCAAAAGAATAGAAACTAAATTGAACAGATGATCCCACCCAGAAGCTAGCGCACCACTTTCTAGCTCTTCCAGAAAACCTGCACACCAAACTGTTGCTGCATGCAACTGCCTGCGCAGATATTGCTCTCACTGCAACTGCTGAGATGACAAATAATGAAACTGGCGCCCTGTATATATAGTGGGTCGGCCAGTCTAACTGGGGCCGACCTGGCCAGTCTAACTGGGCCGACTTTTCCTTCTGGGCATCAATAAATCTAATATAAATATATTTGTTCAGCCGACAACTTGCCTAGGGTTTCCTTCAATTCTTTGCTTCCTTCCAGAGGATTCTAGTCTCGTCATAGGTCATAATAGAGGTTCATACCTCCCGAAGCTACCATAATATTAACAATATTAACACTCCCTCCTAGCTAGGGAGGTATGGTCTTGAGCACAACAGACCATTCAATTGGTAGCACCACAAGCACCTGTCATTATTATCCGACTGGATAATCTCCTATGACAACTGGTACAATATCAATTTATAGAACACACCTGTGTCTATTCTAGTAGTACACAACTACTCAGACTTTGTGAAACACAATCACAAACTGTCCTTCATAACAAATAGCAACTTGCATATAAACAATGTTATGATAAAAATTGTATCATCTGGGCCAATCTTTCACTCACATCTGTGAGATCTGAAAGAATGTCTGCCACCACAGTAGTCTTCATCTACATAGAAACAGGGTTATGATAAAACTGAATCGTCTGGGCCAGTCTTTCACTCACATCTGTGAGATCTGAAAGAATGTCTGCCCTCAGTATAGAGTATCAACAATAATCATCTGGGCCAATCTTTCACTCACATCTGTGAGGTCTGAAAGAATGTCTGCCCTCCATATAGAATATCAACACTGGGCTATCTGCCCCATTCTTCTCAACCAAGGAAGAAGGATTGTTTCTGATTTCTGAACCTGGACCATTTCCCACCCTGGGCCATTCTTCCGACACT
>ML810064.1:236658-255351 GCA_009831015.1 Picea engelmannii
TTAGGTTTCTTACCTGAGAATGCTTCTTCTGGTGTCATGTCCTTCAATATGCGATGAGGGCTTCTGTTCTGCACGTATATGGCCGTCATTGCTGCTTCTCCCCATAGAAACATGGATAGATCTTGATCGTTCAATAGGGCTTTCACTGTTTCTTCGATGGACCTGTTCTTTCTTTCTGTTACACCGTTTTGTTGAGGATTATGAGGAACAATTAGCTCCCTCCTAATCCCTGCTGATTTGCATAATGCAACGAACTCCTTCGAGGTGTATTCTCCTCCATTATCTATTCTTAATGTCTTGATCTTCTTGTTCGTAAGGTTTTCTATTTCTGCCTTGAATTCTTGGAACTTGTTGAATACTTCATCTTTTGACTTCAGTAGGTACAACCACGTCTTCCTTGAATAGTCATCTATGAATGTTAAGTACTAGAGATCTCCTCCTAAAGATTTGACTGGCATTGGACCGCAGGCATTTGAGTGTATTAGATCTAGGGTTTCCTTAGATCTGTTCTTGCTGCTTGGGAAAGGTTTCTTAATGTTCTTCCCAAGGGCACATCCCTTGCAAATTCCTTCGTGTGTAGACTTCAATTCTGGTATCCCTTCAACCATCTTTCTGAGGAAAGGTAATGCTTGATAATTGATATGAGCGTACCTTCTATGCCAAAGCTCATTAGGGTTGACTTCATCATGTACTAGGGCTTCTTCATTTCGTTCTAGTAGTCTATATAGATTTCCTTCACGCCTTCCAATAACCCTAGCATCTTCTATGCTGGAATCTTTATGCCATGATAACATCTGTTCATCTATGAAGGCTATTCTGTTTCCTTTGTCTTCTAAACATGATATTGATACAAGATTCTTTTCTAAACCTGGTACATATAGAACATTGCTTAAGTGAACATGATTACCTGATTCNAGTTTGATGGAGGCTTGTCCAAATCCTTCGACGGGGTAGGTGCTTTTGTCTCCAAGCTCCACTTTGTACGATGTCTTTCTCTCATTTAGATATGAGAGTCTGGCTTGATCTCCCGTCATGTGCTTGGAAGCTCCACTGTCGATTATCCACATATCGTCTTCAATTGTCTCGGTAAGTGCTGAGTAATGTAAGAGACTGATTGTTTCGCACATGTCTTCGATTGACTGATAACTGGTCATGCCTGGATCCAAAACTTCAACTGCGTGTTTTCTCTCTTCTGAGAAAGTCAATAGGTGCGCTGAGTTAGGGTGCATCTGGATATCTTTTCCTTGAGCAAGATGCTCCATCACAAGGTGCCGGATCTAAGAATTAGGGTTTCTGCAACTGCTATTGCTAGTAACCCTAGCTACAGTTCTTTGGAAGCTGCTCCTGTTGGTAACCCTAGCGACAGTTCCTCAATGAGCTTAATACCTAGCGGTTATGTTTCCTTCCAGCGTTTTAGGCTGACTGAAGGGGGTGTGGGCCGATAATCTGTTAGAATATAGAGGATTGTGCTCATTTAACCATTGACGATACCCTCGTCACCCAACCACAGGCCTTAAGCCACCCTCCGAGCACCTTGACCTTGACCGAGAAGAGAATTCTGGCTGAAATCAATAGCCAAGAGAGGCTAAATGCACCAAGCAAAAGAATAGAAACTAAACTGAATAGATGATCCCACCCAGAAGCTAGCGCACCACTTTCCAGCCCTTCCAGAAAACCTGCACACCAAACTGTTGCTGCCTGCAACTGCCTGCGCAGATATTGCTCTCACTGCAACTGCTGAGATGACAAATAATGAAAATGGCGCCCTGTATTTATAGTGGACTGGCCAGTCTAACTTGGGCCGACCTGGACAGTCTAACTGGGTCGACTTCTCCTTCTGGGGATCAATAAATCCAATATAAATATATTTGTTCAGCCGACAACTTGTCTAGGGTTTCCTTCAATTCTTTGCTTCCTTCTAGAGGATTCTAGTCTCGTCATAGGTCATAATAGAGGTTCATACCTTCCGAAGCTACCATAATATTAACAATATTAACAGAAACATTATAGAATTGACGATACTCAAGTAGTCATATCTCGTAGTCCGAAAAAAAGAATCGGCAGGATTTCAATCCCTAGAGACGATATGAAATAACTTAAGCACCTATAAGGTATAAAGTCAAATATGGTCCAATACTAGCAAGTTAGTGATACACTCCCTCGCGGAATGCGGGGCCGAAACGTAATGCTTGTCAGTATGAAAGAGCGAAATTGCTTGTCCACTAATTATGGTCCCGCATGAATAGGGTAACGATAGTCCAACTATCTCAAACGTTAGTCCAGTGAAATTGAATTTGCTAAAAGGTGCGTATCCTCTGGCAGGCGAGAAGACCCTATGCAACTTTACTACAGTTAATCATTGGAAATACTTAGAAGAATGTAAGGTAGTTGACGAGACATCAATTCAAAACCTTAATTCCATCTTGAGTATTCCTAACCATTTATTGGGACATTGGCTAATGGGTAGTTTCATTGGGACGGTGCCCACTAATAAGGTATCAGAGGGATCTAAAGGTATACTCAACTCGGCTGGAAACCAAGGGACTAAGCATGGTCTGATAGAGACTAATATTTATGTAGGCTTTACTGTCATACTGATGGGTCGAGCAGTCGTGCAAGCGGAGTATAATGATACGACAATACGGTATGGATCTGGTTGTATAAAATAGAGAAAGTTACGCTAGGGATAACAGGTTGATCGCCCGTAAGAGTTCACATTGTTCGGACGGTTTGACACCTTAAGCATCGGGTTGTCTTTATGTTCATTTATGCTTATAAATACCTAATACTTTGATACGTTAATCGTTAGAATGCAATGTATGGATAATCAACAGGTCAAATACCTAATAGGCCATGGCGAAAACCTATAATAGGAAAGTCTGGTCAGGAAACTTCTTATGAGTTTGAAACAACGATAAAGAGTCAAGTTGAGTATAAACAGGGTGAATTGCAAGGAAGTATATTATAGATTACTCACAGCCAAGCTGGGCTAACAGGTCAGGAAAGTCCAACGACCAATGGGTTAAATAATCCCGACACGAGAGCCCTGCACTAGTGATAGTGATGATATGGTCTAAACAGTAGTGTGAATTACTGAGGTAAGTTATGAAATAGAGCTGACATAATAACATTGGTCGGCTCAACGCATCCTCCTGGGGCAGTACCTGGGAAGGGTTGGACTGTTTGTCCATTAAAGCGTTACGTTAGTTGGGTTTGTATATGAGCCCTGGGGCAGTACCTGGGAAGGGTTGGACTGTTTGTCCATTAAAGCGTTACGTTAGTTGGGTTTGTATATGAGCCCCTTTAACAATAGTTATCGATAACTATATTGCTGGAAAGATTTTACATACTAAATAAGCAGCCGAGCTTGACAAATAGGTCAGGAAGGTTCAACGACTAGTTAGTGAAATAATCTAACCTCAAGTATCCGACACAGTATATGTGATTCGATAGTCTGCACAGTGGTGTGGATCATTGATAACATATAGTCAGTACGGCGTGAGTGAGTAAGGTTTCTACCTTAAGAGGAGAAATGAAGTCAATGATGGGTTGGCCCTTAGTACGAAAGGACTTGCTATGGCCCGGATATCCATGGTGTTAAAGTTCTCGATGTATAGAATACTTGGTAGCGCTGGGTAGCTAAATATATAAGTGATAAGCGATGAAGGCATATAAGCGCGAAGTTCGTCATCGGAGACTGCCTGTTTGACTAATTTGGTTAAGCATAGTAAGAGGAAGACTACCTCTAATTAATAGGCCACATGTGTATAAACTGTCAGGTTCGTAGCTTAGTGGTACTAATGTACTTATCGACTTGGCATTATGATACTACTCATCCTTTTTTTTTTAAGTTCAGGACATAGAGACAT
Organism: Picea engelmannii; assembly: GCA_009831015.1. NCBI lineage: Eukaryota > Viridiplantae > Streptophyta > Pinopsida > Pinales > Pinaceae > Picea > Picea engelmannii. The sequence continues at coordinate 240,528 of ML810064.1, forward strand.
ATACATTAACTATAGGGATAAGGATGGCTCAACGCTAACGTTAAATATGTAGGAAGGTCGGAGACCAATTAGAACTGATAAAGAGAATAAGTCAACCTGATAAGAACAATCATGGTCAATTGGCCATAATTAAATAACGTTAAACAAGATTTGGCTTATGAGTAATCTTTCAGGCTGGGATATTTTGACGGTTAGAATTCAACTTTCATACAGTTTAGGTAATGGTTCGATTCCATTTCTCAGCTCATATAGTGTGAGACATTCAATATATAGGTAGTACCAGTGGTAACAATAATGCTTGTAATTGGTTTATTCACTCTCCTAGTTGCAATGGCGACATCTACAAAATAATGAACTCCATTCTGACTAACCCGACTAGGTTCACTTGTATTACTTCTATCCGGTCTTCTAGCCTTTAACGAGATTTCTACTGCAGGTCTTTACAGTGGTGTTGCAGTATATAGTGGTCTATTTAAGGTAACTTCATTAACCCAAAGTACCGATGCACTTCTATTTGTAATGGGTGCATTAGCTCTTATGCCTTGGGCTCCTAACTTATCTACAACTGCAAAAGGTATACCTAGCAATGGAGCGTATACCTTAGTTACACTATTTAGTACAGCTGGAGCATCATTCCTAGTATCATCAGCTAACCTAGTATAACTATACTTAGCAGTATAACTACAATCATTTGGAGTTTACATTCTTGCTAGTATATACCATTATTAAGAATAAGCTATAGCAACAGGACTTCAATATTTCCTATTAGGTGCATTATAAAGTAGCTTTATTCGACTAGGTAGTGGTCTAATCTATGGTGCAAGTGGACTAACTAACTTCCTAGATTGGGCATCACTAGGTTCATTCAGCACAGGTTTTGATGGTCTAACATTAGGATTCACAATTATACTAGTGGGTTTACTATTTGAAGTATCTACAACTCCATTCCACCACTGGGCTTCGGATGTTTACGATGGAACACCTAACATTGTAACAACATCAACATGGCTAAGGTAATATATTATAATAAGCCATAATAGTTAATAATATATAATATAAGATTATGCCTTTATTTATCTGGCCATTATACCTGAATATCACTATAAAGGTCATAAACTAATATAACTATTAGGTAACTAGGCTAGATATTATATATACCTAATTATGCTATTTTCTAGTAGATTATTATATCTACTTTATATCATTATGATTACCTGATAACTTAATCCTCAATACATAACCTATAGGAGGGTTATTGATTACAATGACCATATATTGTAACCTAATATGAGAATCCATATTAGGTATTAATATTTTAATAGCCATCTCCTAGTAAGGAGTTGTAGGTAGGTATGGCGCTTGCTACTAGTGTTCGGGTTTCTCCTTTCATCCACTTACTCACCCCCTTGTTAGAGGTGGAGGCAAAGAACATAAAGGCATAGGTTTAGACAAAGCCAAGTAGAACGAAGACAGAGGATAGAGACCAAAGGCAGTTGATCACTCAGCATAAGAGCTAGTTTCAGATCCTCTTGGCGATCCATTTTATGAGATTTATTGTCCAGCTTGGCGATTGGGATAACATTATTTACCCATCGATTTCTACAGTGGCAATTGGATTCAAAACTGTACCCATTGATTAAGGTTAGATCATGTACTCAGATGAGATCATATCGTGTATGCAACTCAGAATCATGTATCCAGCTCGGATGAGATACTGTACCTGCTCATTAATGAATTTGAATGATCCGACCATTACCTCGAATGGTGACATTTTCCACCTTCGCTTGGATAGAATTTAAAGTAGCAATCGGATTATTGATTCACCTGAGCTGAGCTCAACGATCAGACTTCTTTTATTTAAGCAATCCTTAAGCACAAAGAATGACGATGTGCTATTTCGTGCAGTCAAAATCATGAATCGTTGAACAAATATAGCCTATGGTATGGAAAGCTTTGAGGATACAAAAGGAAGTGGATATGAACTCCAATATAGAAGTAGGTATTAACTCGTTTATCTGAACTCCGATAGGGAATAGGGTATGAATTAAGAGCCCTTGATCGCTCGAGAGAGATCTTATGTTTAGAGGCCTAAAATCCCTATAAGAGCTAGCCTAGCGAAATACCACTCATGAGGAGTTTTCCCTCCTCCATTGTGTATAGTCGTGCACACCAAGACTCAACGTCATTTCTCTAGACTCAACGAGCAATGCCCCACTCCGACTAGAAAATGTGACTCAATAGCTTATCCCCCCGAATCATAATTGGCCACCTGAATCACAACAATAGTCCGTCTTCGCCCTAATAGAGAAAGAAGAGTTGAGAAAAGATCCTATAAGGATAAGCCTACACAATGAAAAAAAGTATGTAAGAACTTTTAGTTCTCTTCAACCCCTGAGACGAGGATTTAGCTGTGGAAAAGAGGTGGTGAAAGAAAATAAAATGTTATGAGAAAACACCAAAACATAATTCAAGTGTACCAAAAAGACACCCATATCATCCTTTTTATGACTTATAAAACAGTAGCGAAAAGTAGTGAACATAAGACATATTTAATCGTCCACATGAGTCCCGGAAAGCCTAAAGGCCTTCCTTGCGCGCATTTATATCGAGAGACTTTGTCTTGCGGGGACAACTTGTTTGCCGCATTTTGGTGATTCTCTATGGTTGTGAACTGTGGGCCAGCAGCACCACCGAGATGCAGTGGAAACAAATTGAGAAAATTCAGAAGCGTTTGATTGCAAACAAATTCAAAATTAAAAGTGCAGTTATTGTATCCTGTTAAGTGAAACAAGGGCTGCTCCTATTGAGGTAATTGCTATGGTGCGAGTCATAAGGTATTTGAAAAAAATTGAGCAAATGGAAGAGGGTAGATGGCCTAAGGTTGTGTTTAGTGACAAATTGGGCAAAAGAAAGAAGACTTGGATGCGGCAAAATAACAAATGGTTTAGTAAATGGGGCATTTGCTTGAGCATGTGTCCTACAAAGAGTAGAGAGATAAAAACTTTTGTTATGGATAAGTTCCACAAACGTACTTGGGAGAAAGAGCTAGTGAGAAAGAAGTACTACATTGAAGAGTTTAACCCCACTCATAACCATTAGCAAAAGGCGTAGATAGGGGGCCATATTTCTTGGAGATCTAAAATTCTTATTGCTCAATTAAGGACTAATTCTCATCAACTCCGGTGTGAAATAGGGCGCTGGAAAAGGCCAAAAGAAATGTGGGAGGAAAGAGTATGTATTTTGTGCTCTTTCGGAAAAGTGGAAACAAAAAAACATTTCATTTTAGAATGTGGGGCCTTCAAAGACAACAGGGAAAATTATGTAGGTATTCTGGCAGCTAGTTCTTGGGATAATCTATCCAGCGAAGAGTTTGTCGAGAAGCTGGGAGTGGTTATTGTAAAACTTCACAGGAAAATGGCCGAATACAAAATCCAGATGGAAAAACAATCTGTCCCATAGGCTATTTTTAGCCTCGTGGACGTTAAAAATACATTCTTTCTTTCTATGTTATAATGCTTTTTGCGCTCAGGTCCAGAATAGAATCTATCTTTTTTAATAATAACAAAAAACCACACTATAGGGCTAGTGAAACCACATACACTATATGGTTCCGGTCCAGTCTTCCAGAATATATCTTGTGTAGCTAAGAAAAGTGAGAAAAAAAACAGATATGGATTACCTATTATACCATATTGGGATGAAAGGTAGGCTAAAATGCCCAAAACATGGTGGTAGAATGCAGATTTGAAAATCCTTTAAGCAAGTATGGATGGACGGGACCAACCCTCCATGGGCAATGTGGTATAGTTGTAGATTTGGCTTGCTCTCTTGCAGACTTTCTTAGCGATTCATTTGTTGAGGCGAAACTTCACTTTTCTTATATCAATGACTCATGATACCTTCAAGGTCCAAAAGGTCAGTTCGAGGACTTGAAATATGGCGTTGCGTTGAGTCACTTTTGACAAACTATTATATGGTGGGCTTTCTAACTAGCTGGTTGGATTCTATGTTGCTAGTTAGCTGAGGCTGGGGTCATCACTAGATGGCTGTGTCTGTTGGATGGTGGCAAAAGGAGAGATTTATTGGCAATGATTTGATTGAGGCCAAATGGCACCTTGACAATATTGATTACCCATGTTCTGACCCATGTATCGTTGAGTGGGATAAGTGTGTCATACAACGAAGTTTCGTTTACAGGTCGACCACCTTTATAACTGGACTGGGGTTGTCACTGGCAAACTGTATCACTTGCCTATGTATGATTCCGATATTCTTTCTTATTAGATCCCTCTGCCTCTATCTAACCCCAACAATCTTGCGCTAAAAGGAAAATGTGTTAAGATCGAAGAAAGAACTTTAAGAAGAAACAAATTGATGTGCCCCAAAAAGACACGATTTGACAAGCTGCTTCTCCAGAAACTATTCCCCAAGAGTAGCTGTTGCTGGACCTATCCATCACCCAGGGAGCGTCCCCTAGCTGCTTGATGGCAACAGGTATATTGGTTAGTAGTTGTTTGCTTTACGTCTCCTCCCCCATCGAATGTATTGACCTAGATTGATGGAGTAGCCAATGTATTGACCCAGAAGTATTGAACCGGTCCACTTGTGTAGCTGCTTACCCATTCTCGCTTCCCCAACAAAACCACTACTTGGAAAGTTTATCTACATACTATTCCCCAAGAGCAGCTTCTTTATACCCAATGAATTAGTAAGTAGCCAATATAGTAGTGCCATAAAGGCAGGGCGGGCGGGTAGAGGCTATGGGATAACGTCATAAAGGTCCGACAAGCATTGAGTGGCAACCAGGCCGATTAGGGTTAGAGATAGGCTTAGAAACTTACTGCTTAATTTCAGGTGGTAAGACAAGGGCACTTTGGGATAACCCCAATGACAGGCTTAGAGAGAGGCTTAGGGACAGAAAAAAGAGAAACGCTACTAACAGAAGCTGGCTAGCTAGAGACATGCCCATGCCTATAGCCGGGAAGGAGGAAAACTTATAGGCCCAAAGGGAGAACAGAAGCATTGGCCCCTAGCCCTGACAATCAGCATAATCAACTCTATAACATATATAGAGATATTATTGTCGATCTCTATCTCTTCTCATCTACTTTCCTAGATTTAAGAAACATAGAAAGATCGGATCAACGACGATCTCGTTCGCGGAGAAGCAGCGAGAGAAATCACTTAGTATCCCTCTGAAATCAATCGGATAATTGAATTGAATCACACTCATAGAATGACCCCACGAAGAGAAATAATGAGTCACACCAATCCCTCATGTTTATATCGTCGTCGAAGTGCTCCCCACATTATGCTCCATATTAGTTGCACCAAATGGAAAGGAAATATCAAAGTGTTGGGCCACCAAGTTGGTACGATTATGAACAACACAATGATCTTCTGCTATAATGAGCCACAAAATTTGGTGGTCACTGTCATACAGGTAGATGGTAAAGCATCTCCAGAATCTTTGCATACCCTTCCCGGGATACACCTTGCTTCCAGAGATCTTCACCTGAAAACCTGGACAAACCGTGTCTTCAACACAATGAAAGCGAATACAGTTGCCTGGGGGATTGACTATATAAAGTACGTCAGGCGTTGCAAAGGGCCGAAAGCCTAGTGTTTTCATATTACTTACTATCTACACCATGGAACACTTCTTTTTAGCAACTCACCCACTCAACTTGTGGATATTGAGATTTGCGCACTCGCCTATCATCAAAAGATTTCATGAGGTCGGGCAACAACACTCTATGACTGAATGGAGCGGGGCGCTTATATCTCCCGAACAAGGCGCAGTTCCAATACCCAAGGGGGCAGATAAAAGTAACCAAGGTGCGAAAAGACCCAAATCACTATGACTTAGTAGAGTTCAAGAAAATATGAAAGGTGGACCCTTAACTCTGCTAAGGGTATAACCTTATGAATTCTTTTTGCTGAAGTCAATATCATCATTCTTAATTATGCAAAGCTATTGCATTGTCCGCCTTAATGATGGCGTTGTTTTTCTTATTATTCCGATGGAGTTACGTAGACGGGTGATATGGAAGGAGTTAGGATTATTCGAAGATTATATATATGAGACCAATCATACAGGGCTGTGTAGTATTATCCGATAATTGAATATATGAGACAAAGAATATATATATTGGAGGATTATCCAATGATGACATACATCTATCTATTTCTTGGGATCATGGGGGCGGGGTCCACCAGACGAGGGAAGAATGTTACATGTTCGGGGTTGGAAACGAATTGATAACTGCCTGATTGCTGCTTCGATCTAGACCCGATTGATTAGTCCTCCTATCCCTTGAGACCTACAAGAGCCAGAAAAACAAGAACTAGGGATGTGAAAACCTCAAGGCCACAGTGGAACTGATCGATCTCTTGCTGCTTGCTGGGAGAATCCGCACTGGGAGATGAAATGACACGAGCTCTTTTTTTATGGTATTTAATGATATTTCTTTTCCCTGTAATAGGGGTAAAGAATAAATGAAATGACCAAAATGGACCTGGATATTTCATTTGGAAGATATGCAAATTGTCATAATGAACAAAAAGGGTTTCCATTCATTTCATTCATTAAATATTGATCTTTATATCATGTGAGTTGAGTGGTTGGTATGAGCATTCCAATTATATAAATCAAGATTATAGAATCTATTTATTCTATTCATTGGGATGAAAAAAAGAAGATCCTAGCGAGCGAAATTAGAAGAGTTGATCCAACGTCACCAAAGTTTGATTAAGCCAAAGAGAGCACCAAACTCTATCTGTACAATACTGGTGAACTGTCTGTTTGCTTTAGAGAAGATGCTACAACATGATAGTTTGGGCATTCTCAATGCAAAACCACTTCATGCAATCGAGGTTGGGACCTAAAATAGAATATCCCTAATAAAACAGTAGGCTTGTTGAGGGCATCCAAGACCTTCATCTCCGATTTTATGTCCTATAAATGAATACGAAAGCATCGTCTTCAATTTAAATCCACCCTAATAAGGCATAACCTTGACAAACCCGCCACTGAGATGTAGGCTTCATACTGAAGGCGGGACCCGTGAAAAATACCACTACCTTACTAGAAAAGGTGAAAATCTCCATAGGTTGGCATGGCCCTATAAATAAAAAAGGGCCGCCTTGCTTGTATTAAAGATCATGATATTGTGCTTTTGACAAGATTGATTGTGAGCTACTGAAGATTACAAAACCAACCCAAAGCATTGAGCTACCTCTCCTCTATAACCCCGAGTGGAGGCCAACAAAACCACCTCATCTATCAATTGCAGGTTCTTCTTCGCCCACTGTCCTGGTGCTTCTAAACTCGACTTGCAATATATGAGAAAGGCGCTCCTGTCCCAAACCAAGAAGGTTGGTTTCGCTTCGATGTATCCCCGCTTATAGAAACAAATACTGGCACTATGACTCCTGCTTATTTGCTTTATCATTGGTAGTGGTCGGGAATTGATGCGCCTTTGCAAACTATTAGCTATAAACTGCACCGCTTTATTTGAAACAGGAGAGTTAGGCGTTTTTGTCCCAAAGAGAGGAAGGGTTAAGCACCACGATCGGTGAATAATAAGAAGGGCTTGGGTTTTTTCCTTTCTATAGAATAATTGAAGATCTCTTATCCCCTGCTGGGTTAGGAACATAGTTATGCGGAATGACTTCGTCGAATAGATCGGGACAATCGGTTGCTCCAATTACTTGGGTAGACTTGATTACTCCCATTTCACTGGGTTGATCACTGAACCGGGATATTAGTGGTGAACAGGGAGGGCCTCCTTCCATTCAAATGTTTTCACCCGATCGCTGAGAGCTATAGTTAGCTGATCCGAGCTAGCCCTACCATGTTATCTTAGTTATTATTTAGAGAATGAAAGATGATATTCTAATACAAGAAAAAGGGATGGCATTATACTTCTTAATTAGCTACTGACTTCTATTTTATAGTCCCCATCTGGAGCAAATAAAAGTGAAAGCAAAATCTGCTTATGTACAGGCTAACTTCCTTGGGTGCAACTAACTATAATAGCGCTTCAGAATTTGGCCATTTACAGGAAGGAGGCTTACTTCCCCTTCTAGATTTTGCAATTTGTATATTTCTAGGCCAAGTTTATCAGCCACTTGGAAAGGACCAAGCCATAACTATTTTAATTTAGTGTGTTTTCCTTTTGCTTCATTTGGCGTATCCCACTTAAGAACTAAATCTCGCACCTGAAAGTGCTTCTTTCCTGATGACTATTTAGCAAACCACCTTTTGAATATCTATTGATGAACATCGAACTTTCCCTTGTCTATTTCTCTTTCTTCTTCCAATTTCAATAGGGTATTGATCCGACTTTGAATTGCTGGGTAGATTTGCCCTCGTCAGGTTTGGGATAATTGGAAAGAGGGTAAGAAAATATTTGGGGGAAGGATGGCTTCTTTTCCATACACCAAAAAATAAGAAGAGGTTCCTAAATCAACTTTTGGGGTCACTCGATCATCCCACAGGGCATTTGACAAAGCATTGTGCTAGTTCCTCTAATGGTCAACTACTGTTTTCTTCAGAATACGGATCAAGTTTTTCTTAATAGACTAATCTATGCCATTGCCTTGTGGGTAATAGTTAGCTGGGTACCATAAAAGAATTCCCTTTTCTAAATCAAATGCAGTCAATTTCAAAGAGGCAAAATTAGTAGCATTGTCGAAAACTAGTGCTGAAAGAACAACAAATGTGGTAATCAGTTAACCTGAATATTCATAAACTTATGGATAGCTATGTATCTACGTATTGAAGTTGACCCGGACCTCTATTTGCTTTTGCTCGACCAGCTTTCGATTTAGTTAAAAGAACCAGTCCCCAGTTCAGCCCTAGTCCCAGGCAGAGATCCAGAGCCCATAGATGCAGTAGATGCTACATACACATTACCCCAGGAGGGATATGCTCTTGTACATTAAGTTGATGGAGACTATGATAGTTGCGGTTGGCAATAGGGTTGGGCCAACTACAGTTGTTCCTATCATTGGCTTTAGATAGATTGAAGCAATCTACAATAGTGTGTTATGTACGTAATAATACATCAGTGAGGCAGGTCAGTTAAAGCGGCTTAGGGAAGTAAGAGGAAAACGTAGAGGGAGTGAGGTAGGGCGGTTAGAGGCTTAGGAGGGACAGAGAGCGACGAGGGAGTGAGCCAGGTAAAGAGAGCTTCGAGGGAAAAAGGTAGAATAACTCTAAGAGGGCAAAAGTAAGGTTACAGCGGGGATAACTCCGTTGTATTATATACAGCCTGAGTGGGCCTAATGGTTAAGAACATGTATTTCCTCTTAAGAGGTCACAAGTTCAAATCCAGAGGGGGGTAGGGTATGTATACTTCTGTAGACTTTACCAGTCAAATCGTTGGGTAGAGAGGGGTCCCTTGTCCCACAAACAAGGGGGTCTCATACACCAATTTGGTGTGGTGGTGGTTTGGTCGTGACCTTAAAAATAGATTATTATTATTATTATTATTAATATGAAGTAAGTTTTCTTCTTCCACCACTGCGTGCTATAGGGAGTTGCACAGTCTCTTTGTGTGATGCTCATCTGCAAGGATACTTGAGAACAAACATAACCATTTTGTTATCTGGTCAGTTGCATCACTCTGGTTTCGGGTTGCGGGTATCCTTCCGCAAACTTCCAGTGGGTCAGAGACCTCCAAGGATCGAACTGGGGATCTATGCGCAATTCCCAAGGAATTACGTGCAGCTATATTCCTGAACATGTACACCGCAACGTTGAAAAAGCAAAATGTTTTTGTTGTGCGGGATCGAACCTTGGTGCTCCCGTGCCATCTTTCTTGATCTATGCAGGTTTGATGCTATATTTGTCTACTTTGATCCTCGTGCCTCCTGTAGTAAAAACATTAATTATTGATCCAGCTTCCTTACTTGGTGTCCTTGGTTCAAAGTTAACCAAGTTTGCATTTCGTTGCCTGTTACGAGTCTCCCACCTTTCAATAAGGTTCGAGCAGTATTCAGTGGTGTGGCCTATTGTTCTGCAATGGTTGCACCACAATCTTCTAGGCAAAGGGAATTTCTGTGTGATATGGCCAATCTCCTTGCAATTATAATGATGCACAGGCCCAATGCATCCTCCTATCCTTCCTCTTGGATATCCACTTCGATATCCTCCTCCCTTGCCTTGCGACGGATGGCCATAGTTCTTGCAGATCTCATAATATTATCCCGATTGACAGGTCTTGAAAGGTGATGTGTTCTGGAAAGGCGCCACATGTTGGAAAGAAAATGTTGTGGTGGGAGGGACTTGCGTGACCCTTCCAATGGGTCTTATGGGTGGAGGCCCCATAGGTGGACGTCGGGCCCCTCCCCTTCGGAGCAAAGGGCACTCTATAGATGCATGTCCCTCAGTTTGACCTGTGCTGCACCATACTTTTTCTCTTTCCACCTTGGCCTTCGTAAATTCCATGATTCATTCTTGGAAAGCCGAAATCTGGTTTTGAAACTGATTGATTTCCAGGCTAACCCCTGCCAACACCACCTTTTTGTTCCTCAGGTAACCCACCATTGACTCTATCCGCATGGATTTCTCCAGTGTCTCTCCCCCCCACCAAAGATAGATTGATCAAAGAGGATGCGCAAGCTAACCTTCCACTTGACTTATCTCTGTGTTCCTCTCTATGGAAGTACTGGGTCAAATAGCCTCCTCTGTAGGTCTCTTGTTTTTGGCTTGTTCGATGGAAGGTTCCGACCTCCTTCCATACTTTGATAGAGGGATTGGCATGCGATTATAAACAAAATAGGCCGTTTTGCTCCCATCACTCTTTTTCCTAGGGCAAGCAATTTTCAAATGGCCATATGACTTATAGCCACTGCACCTAAAGGGGATTTTCAAATAGTCTAACAGTGGGTAATAGTTAGTGTCCCCAACTATGATAGTAATGCCATCCAGGAGGTCATTTGAGAGGTCCATTTGCAGACACATTTTGGCCACAGGAGCCTGAGACGGAGATGCATCTCATCTTCTGGTGCCCCTTTTACTATGTGATCAAAGGTGATTCCTGCTTCCTATATCGGTATTTGGGGGGCTCCCTCTCCACTTTCTTCCAGTATCATGACTAGAGATGCCTAGATCTCTTCATGAGAGAAATACTCAGCCAAAGATCTCAGTCTTTGCTTGGGATGCCCTGTCCTGAGACGACCAGGATGATCAAATGATACTTCTAGGTTGCCCCGACTGATCGGAGCAACAAGAGATGAATAGAGCACCAGGAGACTTTAGATCATAGATCAGTGAGGCCTCAAACTTCTCCTCGACCTCCCCTCACAGGCGGCAGATTGACATCTTTGATACTTGTGAGGATGTGTCCATCTTTGATACTTGTGAGGACGTGTCGTGCTAGTCCACAAACCATGCACCGACAGATGTATAGAGGAACCAACTCTAGATGGGTCCATAGTAGGGCACCTCCGGCATGTCAAAATACCCCCTAGATTCAACCAAGCCACCAAGGTTCCATTGATAGTTTATTTCCTTAGATCTTGGATGGTAGGAGAGCGGGGCTTCCTCGTTCCTACGCTCCCCCCATGATCGTATGGTCGGGTCCTCTCAGCCTCAGTGACTTCTCAGAGGACATCATCAGCCACTGCATCGACCCTTTCATAGTGAGCGACGACATCAATAAGGGCTTGATTAAATTCATCCCGAAGCTCGAAGACCCTAAACGAATCACCAACTGGCACCTAATAACTTTTCTTTATGTATCTTACAAAATTATGACTAAGGCTCTGGCCTTGACACTAAAGCATGTCCTTCTTCAATTTATTAGGCCTAAGTAAACTAGCTTCATCAAAGGATTATTCGGTTATACCTATCTTAGAATAAGGGAGTGACTACATATAATTACTATAGTTATTAACAATAATAACCTATCTATCCACTGAAGGCATAGACCTAGGTACCAAGGCATTTCTAACTCTGAGGCCACCTTTGCTTACTGAATTTACCATCTCTTGGGCTGATGGGAAGGCCACCCTTTCACTCTCAAAATTACCAGTTAAAGGCTATGCTCCCATCCACTTTTGCATTTTTACCTTGCCTTACGATAGTACACCACCCACATGGGCCACTTTGGATTAGTACCCCTTTTCATTTTGGTGTCCATGCTATCATTTTCCTCCTAGGAGAGGGAATCTGTATAGTTCGTGTCCTATAGATTTGGCCACATGTTCCTTCTCATCATGATTCTCAACTTGTTTCCCCCAGATTCTCGAGCGGTTCACATCAATTGTTGTTCTGATGCTTCAGGTTATCACATGTCATAATCCATTTACTTCATTCATACAGTGATTTGCATTCTTATGCTTCCATACACATATTTGTGAGGAGATCACCATTAATTCCTCCCCCCTTGACTACTTTCATACCGCTGGAACACCTATTCTGGGAACACATTCATATGCTTGAACTATACTTCTAGGAACACGAGCTAATCCCGAAACATCGCTTCTAGCAGTAAGTCATATGTTGGAACATAAGTAGAAGGAACAACATAGATTAATGAAACATCACTTGGAACACAAGCATATGTTGGATCTCATCTAAGGTCACAAAGTGTTGATACAACAGGCTAAAATGGCCATCTAATTGGTTCCCCCTAACCCGCTTCAGGGACTTATTCTCTTTTCCAAGAAGAGATGGGGTACTACGTACCTTCTCAATGACCATAAAGCACAAGCAATAGATTCTGTACGACCAACACCAGCCAGCGAGCAAGCTTCGTACCAGCTCATTCAACCAGCTAGCCAGCCCACCAACCCAAGAGAAATCAAGCCACGTACCAGCCCTTGGGATTTGCACCCACCTCCTTATCGGCCTAGAGACCCATCTCCTACTCGGACTAGATACCCATCTCCTTCTTGGAGGTAATATGAAAGGTGGTAGAGCATATCAGCCCACCTGCTGGCAATAGATGCATGCCCACCATCCAACTAGCAAGCAAAGTACCAGCCATTGGTATTTGCACCCATCTCATTCTCGGACTAGAGACCCATCTCCTTCTCGGAGGTAATAGGGTTTGGGGATTTTGGAGGTAAGATAGAAACGAGGGAGTGAGGTGGGGAAGTGGGGTCTAGTCCCTCCTCCTTGCCTAATTTGGGGTGCAGATAGTACAATTCAGGGTCTTTTGATGACTCTATAGATTTTCCCCTATAATCATATTTTAGGTTATACCCTTGAGGTTTTGCACTCTAAAAATTACCACCGACCCCCCTCGCTATCGATCGGGATAGGTGTCGCTATCGCTCGGAGGAAAGAGTGATTGAAGGAATGATGGGAATGAAGAGGGCCTGCCTTTATGCATGCGCCTGCCTATTGATCGATCGAGGCCCTTTTCATTTCATAAGCGCCTTACAGAAACAAAATATGTCTTTAATTAGCTCCACCTAACTCCATCCAATTAAGTAAGTCGTTAGTGCAGCCTCCACTTCGTTAATAGGGGGAAGGTTTGAGGGGAAGAAATAAAGGGCTTGAATCTAGATGCCATTACGCTTCCTTATATATGTCATTATAGGTACCGAAAAAACCGATGAAACCGCAAAACCGATTCACCCAACCGATTCACTTGCATCTTCCCTCTATGGCTCTCGCTTGAGCTAATACCCGCAAAGCCCCGAATGTCACGATGTATTACATAATGGTGGAGAACCTGACCTGAGATAGCGATACAGAAGCATTAGTAAGAGATTGGTGAGATTGGTCAATTGTTATAATCGGTAACTAGAACCTTGACGTAACAACCGATGCAGATCTGGCCCATGCCCTACTCAAAAGGGTAGATTCACAACCATCGATCACCCAGAGATCCCTACTTGAGTTAGCCCCATTGAGATTATCTAGCTTCGCTGGAGCAAAATAGACACGTAGGAACGTCGAAATCATCTGCAAAAGAAGGGTCTTTTGTGAATCTGCAGGCCCCAAAATACATAATTGGAAAGAACCGATTTTTTGAGGAATCACCAGGGTGCGGCCTAACCAGAGTATGATATCGTGCTTAGCGTATCCCAAATCGGCACATGAGTATGGGGCAGGGAAGTTACGAGATCTGACCCAGAGATATAAGTGTTCTAATACCTCTTGCTCATGCAAATTGCCCATGTGATCTTCCATTCCGGATTCAAGGATATTTTAGGTAGCGTGCAGGAGGTTTACTTTTGTTGTGCTGGCATGTGCTCTGGCGCGCACTTATAATATGCCAACCCCCCATGTGAATACTATAGATCCCCTATCTAGTAGCTCTGCACAGAGGGCATTAAAACCCATCCGTAAAGTCACTTTGAAGTTCACGGGTTTGTTGGAGAAGTGAGATTGGATATTGCTACATAGTTGATCCCTGGGAAGCTGGATACCCTCAATTCCGACAGAGAAAAGCTCGTTTTCATCTGCTCTCCACGCTACCTAAACTACTACGATCTTTGTTTCGACACCAAATACATCTATTAGAATCCAAACCAATCTCTGGAGCTCCTTCAGATCGGAACCAACAGGAAACTCTAATATATAATTGTTGACAAATGTCATGTGTGAGTTATGGGGGGTGGTAACCATTGGCTGGTGTCGTAAATTGTATCGATGCGCTATTGCGAATTTGTCTCGTTCTTTCTATTAGAAATAAGATTTTCAAAATTGTGTGTTTAAGAAAGAAAGAAAGAAAGAAAGTATTTTTAACGTCCACGAGGCTAAAAATAGCCTATGGGACAGATTGTTTTTCCATCTGGCTTTTGCATTCGGCCCTTTTCCTGTGAAGTTTTACAATAATCGCTCCCAGCTTCTCAACAA
>ML810065.1:0-11513 GCA_009831015.1 Picea engelmannii
AGCAAATGTGCCTTTCAGTCTGTGCAAATATCTATCATCAAACATCGAACACCCTGCTGGCCTCCTGGACAAAGCGTCTGCTACGACGTTCCTTTTTCCTTTAACATACTCAATGTCAAAGTCAAAGGCTTGGGTCTTTGAGATCCACTTCTGCTATCTCTTGCTGAGGTCTTTCTGATCCAGGAAATACTTGAGACTGCTGTGATTAGTCTTCACTACAAACTTGCTACCCACCAGATACTGCCTGAATTTGGTTAAGGCATGCATGATTGCTAGCATTTCCTTGTCTTAAATCGAATAGTCTCTCCGATTCGTTGAGCTTCCTGCTCTCGAACAGAATGGGATGGCTCCCCTGCATCAAAACTGCTTCAATCCACACCCTTGATGCGTCGCACTCTAAGACAAACGCTCGAGAGAAATCCGGAAGGGATAGAATAGGGCATGTGCTCATAACCTCCTTCATTTTCTCAAAAGTCTGCTGTGACTCATCCGTCCAATGAAAAGCACCCTTCTTGGTTAGATCTGTGAGTGGTGCACCCAACTGTGAAAAACCCCTGACAAACCGTTTGTAGTAACTACATAACCCAAAGAATCCCTTCAACTCTATGAGGTTCTTGGGTGTTGGCCAATCTAGAATGGCCCTGATCTTCTCCTGATGAACCTATACTCCTTGCTCACTGATGATATGCCCCAAGTACAATAGTTCTCTCATCCCAAACTCGCACCTGGATTCCTTGGCATATAATGACTGTGCCTACATAATGCCCAAGACCTCCTCCAAGTGTGCCAAATGCTCAACCCATGTCCTGCTGTAAATCAAAATGTCATCGAAGAATACCAAAAGGTATTTCCTCAACTGCCCCCTGAAAATGTGATTCATGCAACATTGAAAGGTGACCGGTGCATTGGTCAACCCAAACGACATGACCAAAAAATCGAAGTGCCCAAAATGGCATCTAAACACTGTCTTCTTTATGTCCTCTCTGATGTCGGTATGATGATATCCTGACTGCAGATCAATCTTGGTGAAGAAAATTGCCCCATGTAGCTCGTCCATCAATTCATCTATGCGTGGGATGGGATACCTGTTCTTGATTGTTTTCTTATTGAGGGCTTTGTAGTCTATGCACATCCTCAATGTGCCATCTTTCTTCAGTACCAATACGATTGAAGAAGCAAAAGGACTCGTGCTGGGCCTGATGTGCCCCATCGCAAGCAATTCCTTGATCGCTTTCTCGATCTCATCCTTGAATCTCGTGGGGTATGTATAGGGTGTGGTGATCACAGGTGTAGCCCCGCCTCCAACTCAATAGTATGCTCGAACTCCTTGTCTGGTGGTCTCCCTGGTGGTATCGGGCCAAACATTGGCTCATACTGATTCAAAAGCTCTCTCATCTGTGGATGGTAATGCTCTCTACCCTCTGAATCCTTCTGGGTGGTAATCAGACACTATGCTGCATATGCTACATGACCGTGACGGAAGATCCGCTCCATCCTCTTCGCTAATACTGCTCTGGGTGCTCCTATAGACATACATCTCAATACCACTCTCGATCCGCTGACATCTCTGAAACTCATGGTCAATGTCTAATAGTTGAACCCAATCTCTCCCAATGAATATAGCCACTGTACCCCCAACACTGCTTCTGTGTCTGACAGGTCAACTACATAAAAGGTATCCGTCAGGGTGTAGTTTCCTAGCTTGACCTGTAGGTTTGGGACCATATCCATACATGTCATAGTATATACATCTGCCACGACCACGGTGAACCCCTCATGCTCCTTAGTGCATAACCCCCTCCGGGCTACTAAGGATGCATCGATGAAATTGTGGGTGGCCCCACCATCTACTAAAGCTGTCATGCGCTGCCCCTGTATAAGGCCCTTTAGCCTGAGAGTGTTGTACCCAGGTACTCCGAAAAGGGTTTCTATGGTTCACCTTTTCACCTCTCTATGAGGTGTTGTCTCCTCCTTGGGCTGTGCCCCTGCCTGTATCTGAGGTTTCTTTGAATGCCGCTTTGGCTCATGTGTAGGCTCATCCTCTGAATCACTATCTGCCTGTGCCCCGATCTCCTCATCCTCCTCCTCACTGCCTGATTCCACTTTAATGTAGTGGATCTGCCCCTTTCCCATGCATCGATGCCCTGGGACCCAAGGGTCTCTATAAGAGAAGCAAAGCTTCTTCCTCATCAACTCCCGTCTGGTGTCATCATCCAACTTGGGCTTACCCTTCCAATCCCTCTAAGGATTCTTTTGATCCTTGTCTCTCTGTGGCACAAAGGGTTTGGTAAAGGTTTTGGGTTTCAACACTGAGTCCCTCGTCTCTAGTGCGCACAATGGCCTCCTCTAGGGTGTGAGCCTTGAAAGCCTTAACCCAGCCCCTCAATGGCTTCTTCAACACCTCGGTGAACAACATCACGAATTTGTGCTCTGAAATATCTAATAAGGCCATTGTCGTTCGCTGGAACTCTGTGATGAAGTCCTCAACTGACCTTTTCTGTCTCAACTGTGTCAGATCCCTGAAATGGAGTTCTGGATCCCTCATGTCAAACCTCTCCATCAACCTCTCGGTGAACTCCAAATATGAAGTAATGTGGCTGTGACCCAAGGTCACCAGCCCATGGTACCACCACTCGTGGGCCTCCCCATCCAAGTGCAAGGTGGCGAAGCTAATAGCTTTTGACTCTGTCATCGAGTTGAGCTTGAAATGTGTCAAGATTTTGTACCCATGCTTGAGCTAAGCATCGTGATGACCCGTCGAAAGTAGGAATATTAAGCTTTCCCACTTTCTTAATGAAGTCCATGTTTGGAGTTTGTGCATTGCCCCTCTGTGCCTCCCTAGGCCTGTTTTGATACTTGATCGAACAATAATCTAGCAAACTCATGTCTGCATGGAAATCTGGTCCCAGTGCCAAATAATCTCTCCTGTACTCCCTGAATGGGTCCTGTGGCACTGCCTGCCCCTATCCTGGCTGTCCTCCCTCCTGCTCTGGCTGTCCCAACGGCTGTCCCCCCTGGAACTACAGATAAAAAGGTCGAGAAATCCTCCTAGATGATGTATAGGCACAAATAGGTGAAGGATCTCCACTCGCTCTGCCTTGAGATCCATTGGAGCCACTGGCACCACCTCCCTGGTGTCCTCCTGAACCACTCGCTCCTCCTACCACGTTGGCACCCATAGTGCTCATACTATGTTGGATCATCTGTGTGCTGATGGCCATTTGTGCTATGGCGTTCATTATATCTCGCTGTCCTCTAGCTAGGTCATTCAAGATAACCTGCGTATTGTCAAAATGTGTCTCAGGGCCTTTCCCCCTACCCTTTGGTGTCTCACGCCTGTCACTCATAGTTCTCTCTATGTTTGTCTCTGTGTCGGAACTGATGTGATCCCTGTCTTCATAGTTCTCTCTATGTTTGTCTCTGTGTCGGAACTGATGTGATCCCTGTCTTCTAACTCTGGCTCTGTATCTGGCTGAGTGTAGAAGGGAGTGTAGTCCCTTCTGTTCCTGTCTCTTCTGTCTCTACTATGTCCTTTGTGGTACTAAATGTACTCGTCCCCAATATGTCCTCGACCCTCTGGGTATTCTGCACCTGTACTCGGAATCATGGGGTCATGAGAAAGCACTTCTTCACAGGCTGGCAGGAAGAAGGCTCTGATACCATTGACATATCCTTGATCCAATGGATCTAGATAGACTTTGCTGAAATTGTTGTCTCGGCTCACAGTTCTGATACTTTGGGGGTTTCTGGATGCGTTTTAGTTACTTGTTTAACATTCTTGGTGATTTTCGCATGTGTGCCATATAAATAAGTGTTTGAGCAAAATATATGGTGCATACGAAATAAAGGAACCAACACAACTCAATATGATGTATTATGGAGAATAGCAGGAAATACAATGTGCATGTAGGAAATATAGGAAATACTAATCATCTAGATCTCATAAGAGTTGATCGTTGCTAGAATACAATGCAAAACAACAAGAAATACCCGTATACAGAAGATCTAGAAGGATCAATAACATGCATGCATAGATCTGCTGGATGCAATCTCGGGTACTCACAACAAATGTTGCAAATGTCTGGAAAGTTCGCCCTAATGGCAATAGTCGTCTAATCTGCTTGGAAACTGTCCCAAATGATGTGCCCTGACCTCACAACTCCTAGTGATTGTTAGACTGAAGATCGGTCCACTACTGACCAAACTGGACCCCCTGAGGGTTTGTACCCCTCTCTTGGACAACTGGTGCGCCCCAGTGATTCCAACGTCGGAATCTGGCGATGTATGGCTCAAACTGAGCATCGTGGTATGCTCTGTACTAGGTCGGAAGGGTTTCTCTGGTTCTGGACCGATGAACTCTTTGGATCCCTGAATGTGCTTCTGTGGACGCTGCACCCTAAATGACAAACTGGTGCGCCTTGGTGGATTCCTCTGTCAGAATCAAACAAATGATAGCTCAAATGAAGCACCTTGTGGTCCTCTCAACTGTTTCGGGAGGATTCGGCTGGATCTGACCTAAGCTCGACTAGCCACACAAAACTGTCTCTCAAACCCCTGTGCCCTCACTGGCTGCAATGCGCACTGACTGAACTCGGTCTGAATACTCTTGATCTAGCACGGTGAAATACCTGGATGGTATCTTCGATAAGCTAGGGTGTGTCTTCCAACATCGAAACCAATTTGGGCGGTGGTGTTGCCGTCCTTATACACACCTACAAACGTGGAAATGTCTCCAACCCACTTGGTGTGTCCTTGGAGGCACAATGCCTAAGTCCAAACCCACTGTCACCTCGACTTGGACTTCTTCTGTCTAGGCTCACTCCTAGGGAAGCCAAGGGGGGTAGACCCTACTTACTATGTAAGTTCATTAATGTGATCTAGGAGTTAATTTTAGTTTATTAAGTTAGGGGGAAACTAACCTAAATGACAAGCAACAATGCAAATGAAAAGCTTCAATGACAAGCAAACCTTTCCCTACAAGCACAAATAAGACTAGTGCCTAAAAATTGGGTAAAGGGGATCAATTAAGTTTGTACAACAAATATACAAAGAATAAATAATTGATATAATTACAATGAAATAAGAATATAACTTTACACTTGAGATAATTACAAAATGAAATATACAAATGAAATACAACAAGTATAAATTATAGTGAAACTAACAACAATTATACAAAAGAAACTAAAGAATGGTTAGATAATTACACAATGAATAAAGAATTCGACTTATGCCAATTTACAAATGAAATAAGTGAAACATGACATAAATAAAGTTTATGTTGAAAAGAATAACCACTTAGATAATTACAATAACCCGAAGAACAAATAAATCTAATATGCCAATGAACTTGAGGTATCCACAATGAAAGAACATAACTTAACTTAAACTTGGAAGTAACTTGCCAATGAGAACTAGTGCGCAACTTATGAAGCAAGGATAAACTTGAAAGTAAATTACCCAAATAGAACTAGTGCACAACTTTAAGAGATAGCAACTTGAAAGTAGATGCGCCCAAAAGAAAAGTGACTTATCTTGCAAGATGGATAAATGCTTGTAAAGTAAAGTGCAAGAAAGTAAAAATACACAACTTAGATTAAGATGAATAAACTTGAAAAGTGAAAGTTGTATGAGTAAATTTTAGTAAAGTTTTAAGCCTTGGTTAAACTAGGTGAGGAAGCAAGCCTAGGCTAAGTGTCTACCCCCAAACTGTTACTGCTTTGACCAAAATGATTGCTGGGTGCTCAAGAAGAAGGACAAGCAAGGTCCTTCCCTAACTTCATAGGTCAATTCAGAATACTTGGGTGCTCAAGCAGGGAGGACATTGAGTGCCGTGAAGCCGTCCCCGACTTCCACCCCCTGTAGCTTCCACAAGTCACCCTTTTTGATGGTGAAAGTTGTACTAGTTTGGGTGCCTAATTACTAGATATGATTACTTTCCCAAATTAAAAGTTACTTAAGTTGTTAGCAAATTATACAAATTATACAAGATATACAAGCTATACAAATTATACAAGCCTTACGATATTGCATGGATTGGCTAAGTAAGCCAAATCACTTTGCAAGGTGTAGGCAAAATAAATCAAAGCAAAAATAAAATGACTTGAAAGTAAAGAGATTGCACCTAGCCACACAACCTTGCCTTAAGGACAAGTGGGGCAAAAGAATGAAAGRAAAAACAKAAAATTAATCTATCTAGCCTTACGATATTGCATGGGTTGGCTAAGCCAAACCACTTTGCAAGGTGTAGGCAATTAAATTATTAACAAAAACATAAAATTGCTTTTATAGAAGAAGGCAAGCCCAAGAGACTCTCTTGAGCTGCTTACAAAGCTTGGAAAATGTGAGAGAAGGAGAGAGTTTTGAAACCCCAACTTGGGAGGCTCTTTTGGGTTGTTTTGAGGCCCAAAATGGGCAGCACCCCTCCTTGTTCTGGTGAGAATTTGCAAAAAACAGTAAGCTAATGCTTGCTGGAAATGCTGCAAAAAGACTTGAAAACGCTTGGATATTTCTGTTAGTATGAAACAAAAATTTATATGTAAAAATCTGAACAGTAAATGTATATTTTTATGCTAAATTCAAAACAAAAACTGCCTCAAATCAATAGAGAAAGATGAAGAAAAGGAACAGAAAATTTTAGAGGCTAATGTTGGCCCAACAAGTAGTTTTCTAGATCTGAAATCTACTTGTTTAAACATCTTGATGACCTGCAAATTGTGCCAAACTTGATACAAAACCAGTTAAGAGGTGAGTAGATCTAATAAACAAGTAAAATACTTTACTAGTTTTATTAAAACCACTTCACTAAAACAAATAGCAATACTTCTACTTATTTAACCAAGCAAAATACTTTTCTTTAGATCTCTTAATCTAGGCTAAGCAACAAGAAAACACAAGAACAATACAATATCACCTCATTAAAAATAGCATAGCATCAAGAAGACTCCCAATGCCAAGATGATGTTCCTCCAAAGCTTTCTTTATCCATAAAAAATCTGCATGCAAATACTTGCAGCAAAACTAGAAGAAATGGGAAAGAGAGAGAGAGAGGAGTGGGAGAGATTTGGGCATAGTGGAGTTGCTCTGAGAAAAGATGTGAAATGAGGAGGGGTAGGCATTCTTTTATACTTGGGAGAGAAGAGAAACCCTTATTGGATGAGTTACAAGTGTCACACATCCAAGAGAAATAGACAAAGTCAAGGAGTCACTTTTAGGGTTTTGGTAGTGAGTTAGGGTGAGGGGGAAAGGGGGAGAACACCTTTTCCTATGGTAAAACATGAGGTTAGACACCAAGGGGGGCGAAATTAGGGTTTAGGTGGCTTTTTCACTTAAACTTTTTATTTCCCATGTGTCACTTTTAGCTGAACACCACTTTAAGTTGTTGGCTAAGTAAGGGGGGGTTCTTTAAGTGGAAAATTACTTTTCCAACTTAGGAAAAAGGTTAGGAAACCTTTCCCACTCTCTCTCATGTCTTTTTTCTCATTTTACAATTTTTGACATTTTTACTTAGCCAAATTAAAGCAATTAATTGCTGACTCTAGACTGACTTGGACTCCTCATGGACAATGACCTAGCAAAACTTGTCCAATTGAGTTGAAACTTGGTCCAAGGGTGTAGGAGGTCTCTTGCCATTTCTTTTGAGTACTCACACCCCTATCAAAATCTCTAAGGACCAAATTTTTACATTTTTATATCATATTTAATTAAAATTATCATTAAATGGATAATTTTAATAAATAAAAAAACTATTAAAACTCGACAGAATTTTGCAAGACTCTAGAAAATGTCTAGCATGGTCATTTACAATATTCCTAGACCCTAGTCATCCATTGGGCTCGATCATTAGAACGCCTTTCACCACTCTAGAGGATTATTGTGAGTGAAAAACTCAAGGGTAATTAAAAATTACCCAAGGATAAAAAACACTCGATGAAAGGACTTCCCTATTGATAAAGTCCTAGGTAACTAACCTAAAATATGACTCATGCTGACTCATTACATTATTATTCCACACAGGGGGGCGGACATTCCGATTACAAAAAGACGTGCCGAGGCCAAAACTGCCTTGTAGAACCATAAGTCTTCAAAAAAAGTTATACCCCAAGGTACACAGCTTCATGGTACATGGAGTTGACCCCTAGTCGAAATAGGTCGTCAATAGGTGGTTTCCTCCAGAAATCCATAAAACAACTAAGAGGTCGACTTCCTCCTCTGGAACCTGTTCTCAACTCAAAATCATAACATAATGAGGAATTAGGTTGAATTCCTCTTCTTATACCTCCCCTGATCTAATTTGCCGTTGACATCACTTAAGCTAGGCGCCTTTCCTCCTAAGTCGAATGTGATTAATTAATTAAGTCCCCCCTTACACCTTTTTCTTCTATTTCTCTGTTGACTTTGGCTTAAGTGAATTTTCCTTGATTCACCCTTATTTCTCCCTTTGTTCCCTGTTTGTGCCTGACTATAGTCTACAGGAACAGATAGACTACTAAGTCACTCCCTGCTAAGGCTATTTTTGGGAACGAGACATCACAAGAAGCCTTGAAGACATGTTGATGAAGCCTTGAGAAGCCAACATGCAATAGTCAAGCCATGAAGACAAGTCAATGTCAAAGCAAATTGAAGAAGCCCTTGAAGCAGTAATGATGTGTCCACTTTAAGAAGCCTTGAAGTGCCTTGAAGGAGCCTTGACATAAATGCATATAACTCGAAAGTGGTCCCCTTATGGTGTAACTTTTAAGCATGGCCCTCATGGGATAAGATAACATGTGGTTGTTTCCACATGCCCACTTTGAGTTGTACACAAATGGAGCCTTGAAGAAGCCCTAAAACCAAGTGAAGAAGCCCCTAAAGTCAAGTGAAGAAGCCTACAAATGTCCAAGATAAAGATTGCAAGATGGAGATTGTTGAAAGTATTATTTGTGGTCAATTTAGATAGCCTGTCTTTGATGGAATTTTTACCCTACATAACCAACTCAAATGGAAGCACAAGTTACATGGTTGGAAAGCTTATTCTGAGACCTTTCCAACGGTATATGGAAGTCCCTCTAACGCCCTAGGAATGAGGAGATATGTGTTTTTCCGTCCGACAACCCAGCCAAAAAATTTAGATAGGCTCAACTAATTTTTGGGGATAGAATTACTATAAATACAGGATATAATTTCACTTTTTAGGGTAACCAACGAAGAGATCAGGTCTGAGGTGTGCTCAAGGTGTTGGGGTGTTTTTTTGGTGTACAAGAGAAGTCTAAGGGATTCTCTTAAGATCTTTCTTGTTCTCAAGGCATGCTATAAGGTTGTGATGTTGCCGTAAGGTTGTGAGGTTGCCGTATGCACTGCTGTGAGGTTATGATGCTGTCGTATGCTCTGCTATGAAGTTGTGATGTTGCCGTGAGGTTGTGATGCTGCCGTATGCTCTGCTATGAAGTTGTGATGTTGTTGTGATGCTGCCATATGTTTTTCTATGAAGTTGTGATGCTGCCGTATGCTCTGCTATGAAGTTGTGATGTTGTCGTGAGGTTGTGATGCTGCCATATGTTTTTCTATGAAGTTGTGATGTTGCCGTGAGTGGATGTTTCTGTTAGTGGACGTTGCAGTGAATGGATGTTACCATCAATGGATGTTGCTGTCAGTGATTACATTTTGGGAATGATGCTATGAGGCTTTCTAGGGTTTGAAGGATTGTTTTTAGAATGAAGCATGCAGGTGAAGTCAGAAGTACTCTGTGTATGAAGATCTTGGATTGGTGATATCTTATTGAGTTGATACTCAGATGAGGAGATTGGTATCTCCAGTAGGTTGGTGCCGATATCTTATTGATTTGGTGCTCAGTTGAAAAGATTGGTGTCTTCATTCAGCAGGTTGGTGCATGTGCTTCCTTCCAGTTGGAGCTGGTAAAGCCAGGGGGTTGGTGCCTCCTCCCAGTCAGTGCTGGTAAATCAGGGAGTCGGAGCTTCCTTCAGGTTGGTGCCTCCTTCCAATTGGTGCAGGAGAATCTTGGAATTTGGTGCTTCCTATAAATTTAATCTTAACATGATATAAGAAAAGCATTCCATGGTTTTCTCCCATTTGGGTTTCCACGTAAAAATCATTGTGTTCTGTGTATGGTTTTTCGTGATGATGAATGGCATGGTTAATGATTAATGTTTACATGATGTACTTAAGGTTAAAAATGGTAAAAAGTGCTCAATACTGATTCACACCCCCCTCTCAGTATTGGTGAATATTCCAACAGCATCCATGTACTCAGAGGCAAGTGGGAAGTGCTTTGCTTGACCCCAGTGGGCTGAAAAATATAATGCTTTATTTTACCCAATGAGATAAATGTACATGCCAACAAATGTTTTCTTTTCAATGAGCTTTGTTTATTGTAGGGATGTTGGGTTGGCCTGACATGGCTGAGTGTCCGGTCTGGATCTTGACTGTATGGATGTCTTCTCATCCCGACAGAACTGGGCGCTCTCTCTGGGTGTCAGGTTGCTTTGACAGGGATCATCACGTGCTGTTCTGTAGACCCACCTGTCAGGATGTTAGATTGAATCCTTCCTATGTTGTGTGAAATCTAACTTTGAATGTTAATTCTTAAAGTCAATGTTTGAATTATATTTACTTTCATTGACTACAAATTTAACAATAAAAATTAAAGGAATAACCCCCTTTTCAGATGTTTTGATGGTGGAATCAGGTCCATAGGACTTCACACAGTAGAGAGAAAGAAGATAGTAACTAGATATTTTTTCAGCTAAACAACCAGGACGAGAGAGGTAAACACACAGGGATAACTCTGCTTCAGAAGATTTGTTGCTATTGGAGTTTAGCTTCCTTTGAAATTGACTCTCAGATGTTATTGGGGATTTGATGCATATGATTGTCATTATGTGAAGAAAGACACATTGTAAAGGATTTTGTTGGTGCTGAATTGTTGCTTGCCTTTTGCTAGACAAACTTACTGTATCTGCCCTGAAGGGTTTGCTGCTTGACAGATGACATTCGACATGGATGCCGATCAGTCTGCTCAGGCGGATCCATTTGACATAAATATCGATCAGACTGTGCTCAACATCTGACATGTTCTGATCAAATGATAGGAGATTGAGTTCTAACATGCTGACCAGTTGACAATAGATCTGTACTTTGGTAAATTTGTAGATTGAATGGTGTGTATTTGGTATGGATAAATCTATTGATTAAGTGTTGTATTGGAGAAGAGTACCTACAAGTTTTTCCTTGTGATCTTGTGAATAAAGAACTTTATATGACCAATTTCCTGTTCTTGAGACAACTGTCAGTGTGTTAATCATTCTGCTTCATGACGAATTAATGCTTCCACAAATAGTTGTAAAGGGACCCTGGAATGTGACTGCAAAGGGTGTGCCCAAATGGAATTTGGACACAACACTATGCAATCGGTTAACTTGGATGTCCTCAATTTGGTTAAACTTGAATTGACTGTTTAATTTTTCAGACCATGGTAAGCAGATTCTGCACTTAGAAAGAATAACCTAAAACACAAG
>ML810065.1:39785-58107 GCA_009831015.1 Picea engelmannii
GTGGGTGTGTGAGATCCCTTGCTATATTGTCTAAGAGTTAGATTTACCTGTAACCCTAATTGTGATGTAAGGGTACAGGTCAACCCCACCATAAAGTGAAAGATAATTAATGTAAAAGATAATTAATATTGTAATTATTAATTATATTCTGAGTTTTTGAGGTTGGCCCTATTGTGCCAATAAACACATCATTTGATGTGATAAGTATTGTATAAATAAAGGTGAATCCCCATTGAGGAAACACACTTATCATATTGTCATCTCATGATTTCAGAAGTTGTGATCTGAAATTATGAGAATTACAACACCCTCTTGTGTGCTAGGTTTGGTGATGGTTGGGGGACCTTCTCTTGAAAATATAACAAAAAATTGGTTGGGTTTTCTTCCCTTGTTGAGAAGGGTTTCCTAGGATATTTCTTGTGTTCTGTGCATGGTTATTCTTCTTGTGATCTTGGTTTATTGCAACCATTGTTTGCTGTAAAATGGTTATGGTTTAGTTTATGCTAAAACAATAAGAAAATTAAAATGCATCAACTTACCATAAAAATCAACAAGTGGGTCTTGCTCCATGAGGTAATGAGTTCGGGTATCATGGTATGTATCACTCCGATATTTGAAGCACTTGAACATGTTGTATTGAATCCTTCTTCATTTCATGACGTTTGCTTAGAAATTATGCTCTTTGCCTTGTTTAAACCTGGGAGGGTGACACGGTGCCCTAGTAAGTTGATTTCCCTTTAGGATGGGTTGCTATTGGGTGGATCTTTGAAGAGTCATCGTCTGTTCCCTCCATACTTACCACTTTACATCTTTATTCCTTCCATCTCCCCATCTTTTGGGCATTGGGATTGGCTACACTAGGAAAGGTTGTACCTTACCTCATGGGAAGAAGGGGTTAAAGGCCCAAAGGGTAAAAGTAGTTGGCAAGAGTTAAAATCCATTTTGAAACCTTCGAGATGATTTGCCTAGGGATCCATGTGAAAAACTTCTCAGTAAGAAAAGGGGACCAACAAGATAACATGAACACTCAAGGTATTAGTTGATGGATAAGAGGTCTCATCATGAGTCGGCCTACTATGACCATGAATATGTAGCGATATGATATTACCACCTATCTGGTCACCAAGCCAGGGTAATGGCTCTTGGTTGCGTAGCCTAGAGAAAGGGGGTCTCATCACGAACCAACCTTCTCATTTTTGTGAAATGTTTTGTGGATGACACTGTCACCTCTAGTCACCAAGCCAGGACAATGGCCTTCAATTATTTCCTTGTAGCACAAGAACAAAGATCAAAAGAAAGAAAGCTAAGAATAAATGACAATGAATGGGCTAGGAAACAATTGCATTCATGACAAGGTGCAACTTGTTAATATTTTTGGTGTGACTACGAAATATATTCTTGTATATTTTTTTTGGTCAAACCTTTAAAAAGGTTATTATAATTATATTGTTCAAGTCGGTTCAACATAAATTATTATATTATTGGTATTTTACTTATAATTGTAAAAAACCCCATTGTGGCTAGTCGGCCCTGTTTATGGGTTAGTTAGGTTAAGAGTCATGTCTCTTCAAGAGACACTGTTGTGTATAAATAGAGGATAGGTTCCTCTCATTTGGTCACACACACACACACACACTTCTCTTGTGCATCTTGGAGCGCATAAGAAGGTCTAGCGCACAAGTCTTGGAGACTGGTTCTTTTGGTGTTTTGGTCTTGGTCTTTTTCGGAGAGCTATAACGCATCTTTGTACTGGTTGAAGGAATCTATATTGAGGATTTCGGTTGCTGGGTTTTCTCCCCCACAAGGGTTTCCCAGGAAAATATTTGTCTTCTATTGTATATGTGATTGTCTATCTTTCAATGATCCTACTACAATCGCTATTGGATTAAGTAATTGTAATTGTGTAACTAGAAAATTTAAAATTCCAACATGGTATCAGAGAAGGCCTGAATAGAAGCCAATTGCAGATCTAGAAGCCTAAAAGGGAGTCGTTTTCAGTCTAGAGACAGTTGCCGGACAAACCAAGACCATTAGGAGGTTTGCCCTAGCCTAGCGCACTTTTCCAGTGGACCGGTTTTCTAGTTTGTAGCTATTGCAGTTAGGGTTTCACCCAAACCCTAAGGTTGACGTTTTTCCAGTTTCTGGGGTAATTTTTACAAAGCAAGACCACCAAGCAGTGCACCCACTGGTAAGTTCAGTCTTTTAATTTTGGTCATATTTTTGTGTGGTCCCAAGCATGATGACTATCAAAACAAAAATCGATGAGAAGCTAGATGGAGTTGATAACTTCAAAGCCTGGAGGTACATAGTAACCCTCCTTGAAGAACATGAACTGGATAAGTTCATTATAGAAGAAGTTCAAGAACCTCAAGGAGATGAAGCTAAGGCAAAATGTAAGGACATGAGGAGAGAAAAAATGATTATTGCAGACTCCATTAAGGACCACCTTATCCATCATGTATCATCATTATCTTCTCCAAAGCAAATGATGGACACCTTAACTCGTCTGTTTGAAGGAAGCAACATAAACCAAAGAATGACTCTGAGATCTCAGTTGAAGAATGTGAAAATGCAGAATTCAAAAACCATTCACTCCTACTTCTCAACAGTGAATCAAATCAACGAGCAGATAAAAGCCATTGGTGACTCAGTGGAAGGAGAAGAGATGGTGATGACTACCTTGAATGGCCTCCCAAGGTCATGGGATGTATTCCTCCAAGGAATTTGCTCAAGGAGGAAGCTTCCCAAGTTCAATAGGCTTTGGGAAGATTGTAACCAGGAAGAAGCTAGGACAACTGCAAGAGAAGAAAAGATGGAAGATGAAGATCAAGCCCTAGTTGCCCACACCAAGAAAGGAAAGAACAAGAAGGAGAATTCTTTACCTAAGAAGTTTAAGATGGGTCAAAGAGGCAACTCAAAGATCAGATGTTACTGTTGTCAGTAATTGGGACACTTTGTTAGGGATTGCCCCCTCATTATGGAAATTAAGAATAAGAAAGGAAGTAAGAGGCATCAAGCTCACACAACTGAAGATGATGAGCCTCCCAAGAAGGTTGTAAAGCAAATGAATCAATTGACGAGGATTATGTTCTTATCTCAGCCCTCACAGGTATTGTTACTCATGGAAGCCACACTTGGTTGATAGACAGTGGTGCTTCCAAGCACATGACAGACTATGAAGACTCCTTATCTAACCTTGTTAATAAAGATTCACCTTAGAAGGTGAAATTGGGTGATGACTATCAGTATCCAATCAAAGGTGTTGGAGAAGCTTCCTACAAGTTAAACTCAGGAAAGAGAATGAAGATGAAGGAAGTTCTCTATGTTCCAAGTTTAAAGAAGAATCTTCTCTCAATTTTAACATTGGACAAGAAAGGATTTTAGAGTAGCATTTATTGATGGTCAAGTTCTTATGTGGCCTAGAGGGAAGACACTTGATGATGCAATAGTGATTGGAGTTGAAGAAGGAGGTCTCTACAAATTAAAAGGACATTCAGACTTTGCAATGGTTCATGATATTGTGAATCCCAGTGAACTATGGCATATGAGATTTGCTCACCTACACTACAAAGCTCTTCCGGTTGTAAGTAAAATGGTGACAGGTCTTCCAGAAATCCAAGCAGAACCAGATGGAGTGTGCAAAGGATGTGCACAAGGAAAAAACGTGAAGCACTCCTTTTACAATTGCGATAGTAGAGCCAAAGGAGTTTTGGACATCGTGCATTCAGACGTGTGTGGACCGATGTCGGCAACTTCACTAAGTGGGTATGTATATTATGTATCTTTCATTGATGATTACTCACGTAAAACTTGGATTTATTTGTTAAAATCAAAGAATGAAGTTTTTGACAAATTCAAAGAGTTCAAGGCTCTGGTAGAAAACTTGATAGAGCGAAAGATAAAGACCTTGCGATCAGACAATGGAGGTGAATTCACCTCAGAAGAATTCAAGGAGTATTGCAAGGAAGTTGGGATTAAGAGGGACCTTTCTACTCCCTATAACCCTTAGCAAAATGCAATAGCTGAAAGGAAGAATCAGACGATCATGGAAGCAGTAAAGGCCATGATCCATGATCAAGATCTTCCTATGCATCTGTGGGCAGAAGTAGCGAAGATGACAATGTATGTGCATAATAAAAGTCCCCACAAGGTGCTTGAAAACAAGACACCCGAGGAGATGTTTTCAGGAGAGAAGCCAAAAGTTAGCCATTTCAGAATATTTGGCTGCCCTGTATTTGTTCACGTACCCAAGGAAAAGAGGACAAAGTTGGACCCTTCCGGAAAGAAGGGCATATTTGTTGGTTACAGTGACACATCGAGGGCTTACAAGATATACATTCACGGTCTCCAGAAAGTGGAGATCAGTCGAGATGTAACCTTCGATGAGAATGCAACTTTCAGTAAATAAAAAAGATCCGTGCATAAGAGGTACATGAAGAAGAGAATGAAGTTCCTAAAGTTCCAAAGGAAGTCATTCCAGAGGATCATGACATAGTAGAACCTCAGAAACCAGTCGAGATACCTTCTTGCAAGAGAAGACTAGTTTGGGCGCAAGAGCTAATCAGAGATGCATAAAGAATTGGTGCCCTAGAGAAATATTTCAGGGAAAGTAAGAAGCCCAAGTCGTATTCCAGCTACGTGGCATGCTTGCATGACATAATGGATGCAAAACCTTCTAGTTATGAAGAGGCTGCAAAAAATCAAGTATGGAAAGATGTCATGGTAGAAGAATACCAGTCCATTATGCAAAGTGATGTCCGGGATATGGTTCCTAGACCAAAGGAAAAATCTGTGGTGAGTTCAAAATGGATTTACAAGACGAAACACACCACTGATGGCAGTATCGAAAAATATAAGGCAAGATTTGTGGCCCTAGGTTTCTCTAAGAAGGAAGGGATTGACTATGAAGAGGCTTTTGCTCCCGTAGCAAGATATACTTCGATCAAGACTATACTTTCATTGATCGCTATGATGAAATGGAAGGTGTGCCAGATGGATGTAAAGACAACCTTCTTGAATGGTGAAATAAAAGAGGAAGTTTATGTGGAGAAACCACTTGGATTCAAGACACATGAAAAGGAGACTCATGTGTGTAGAATAAAAAAGGATTTATATGGATTGAAGCAAGCACCCATAGCATGGTATGGTAGGATTGACAATTTTCTGATGAGCTTGGGTTTTACCAAGAGCAGTGCAGATTCTAACCTTTATTTAAGGTTAAGGATGGTGAACCGATGATTCCACTGATGTATGTAGATGCCCTGTTTCTAACAGGTGCAGAAAAGCTCATCACTGAATGTAAGAGAAAATTGGCTGTAGAGTTCGAGATGAAAGATTTAGGAACAATGTACTACTTCTTGGGACTAGAAGTTTGGTAGAGATCAGATGCGATTTTCCTAAATCAAGGAAAGTATGCTGTGGAAATCTTGAAGAGGTTCGAGATACTGGACTGTAAGGCCATGGCTACCCAGATGGTATCAAATCTAAAGTTGCTACAGGATACAACTTCAAAGATTGTGGATTCTACCTTATACATGAAGATAGTGGGCTTGTTGATGTATTTGACGAACACAAGCCCATATATATGTTTTGTTGTGAACACCCTGAGTCAACATTTGGAGCAACCCAGACAGGTTCATTTGGTTGCAACAAAACATATGTTGAGGTACCGCAAGGGTACTTTAGATCATGGTCTCTTGTATAGATCTGACCATAAGTTTGGATTGTATGGATACTCAGATTCAGATTGGGCCGACAATATTCCTGATCGGAAGAGCACTTCAAGATATTGTTTTAGTCTTGGCTCCAATATGGTCTCGTGGATCAGCAGGATGCAGTCTTGTGTGGCACTCAATACGGTTGAAGCTGAGTATGTGGCAACATGTGTAGCGAGCAGAGAAGCAATATGGTTTCAAAAGCTGTTGTCTGGGTTATTTGGTCTCGGATTGGAGGCAACCTGCATTTGGTGTGACAACCAGAGTTGCATGAAGTTGTTAGAGAACCCGATGTTCCATGACAGGTCGAAGCATATCGAGATCATATACTACTATATCAGGGATATGGTACAGAGGGGAGCATTGAGGCTATAGTTTTTGACTACCGAGGATCAGGGTGCGGATGTGTTCACCAAGTTGCTGTCAAGGATGAAGTTTGAGTACTTTAGGGACAAGCTTGGCATGGTCCCTCTTCAAAGGGAGTGACATGTGGAACTCATCCAACATGAAAAAGGGCTGGCACTGAGTCTAGTGGATCTCATCCAACATGAAAAAGGGTAGGCATTGAGACAAGACTGCACATGATCAGGTACTGATGCATCGTAGGGAGTGGATGTCCTGGGGACATGTTGTAGCTATTGAGAGCTACCCACATACCTTGGTTGCATGGGGTGAAGTAATGTTGCACTATGGATATCCGAGGATGTATAGATTCACATGTTCAACAATCAATGGATATATCTTGTGTGTTATTAGACTTGGAGTCTGTGTCTGGAAAGAATACCTTCCTAGTTAAGAGGGAGTGTTAATATTTTTGGTGTAAATACAAAATATATTCTTGTATATTTGTTTTGGTCAAACCTTTAAAAAGGTAATTATAATTATATTGTACAAGTCGACTCAACATAAATTATTATATTATTGGTATTTTACTTATAATTGTGAAAAGCCCCATTGTGGCTAGTTGGCCCTGTTTTATGGGTTAGTTAGGTCAAGAGTCATGTCTCTTCAAGATAAAATATTGTGTATAAATAGAGGATAGGTTCCTCTCATTTGGTCACACACACACACACTTCTCTTGTGCATCTTGGACCGCATAAGAAGGTCTAGCGCACAAGTCTTAGAGACTAGTTCTTTTGGTGTTTTGGTCTTGGCCTTTCTTGGAGAGCTATAACACATCATTGTACTGGTTGAAGGAATCTATATTGAGGATTTTGGTTGCTGGGTTTTCTCTCCCACGAGGGTTTTTCAGGATAATCTTTGTGTTCTATTGTATCTGTGATTGTCTATCTTTCAATGATCCTACTACAATTGCTATTGGATTAAGTAATTGTAATTATGTAACTAGAAAATTTAAAATTCCAACACAACTCACCCTTCACAAAGGCGTCGTAAGAATCTACATTTCCCTGTTATCACATGCACCCCATGCCCAAAGGTTTACCCCATGCCACCTCATACACTTGCATGAATTGGACTAGTCTCCACATGGGAAACACTCTAGACTTAAGGGGGATTAGCCCAATAGGACACCTTGAGACCCTCTCCAAACCTAAACTTGTCAAATTTCATAACGTCTTTGAGCATCTGTTTGGGGTTAGGGGGGTTTGATGCACATGTTCGGGTGATTTAATTATTAGATGTGATTTACATGCTATGATCCTTCTGACTTATGGACCCTTGGAGGGCATACTTGTTGTCTCTACATGACCTTGCTCAGTGGACATATGTGCATGAGGTGATGATTAGCTCGAATATTCATGGGACTCAAATCCTACCGATGGATGCTGAGAGACCAACCAGGGGGCATGATAGAGATTGTTGATTTGCATCAAGAGGAGGCACTTTGGCAGACTTATACCCAGGGTTTCATGCTCCTCCCACTTAGACTTTGGCCTTTGGAGGCCATATACGTCACCCATGAGCTAGGGTTATCATTTTAGAGGCATTTATAAGGGCAATGGCACGTGTGGGCTTGGTTTTGGGTCTTTGGAGGCCTAACGTTTCATCTACCTTGCTCAACGTTCCACCTATGGGCCTCAACATCACGCTAGAGGGGCATGATATCACCCTTGGAGGAGATTTTAAATGCAAATTTATTTAAATTGTGTCATAATTAAATTTTTGTTGTAAACTGGCCAGGTCAGCCCTGTTTTTAGACCCAAAAGTTAATTAATGTCATAATTTGGTATAAATAAACAAAAATACATTCATTTTTTCAGGATAACGTTTCATTGGAAGACAAGAGGTCTGAAATTTTCGCCTCTTGGGAGAACTTGGCTATTCTAGTGAAGCACATTACTCTTTAAGGCTTGTTTTTTGCCACTTGGATCAATTTCTTCGAGTATTTTGGCAATCTAGCATTGTTCTACATGATTATTCTTGGTGCAAGTAAGTGAATTTTACTTTGTCATTATTTAATGGTTATGGTATGGTTTTCTTACTCATATAAGATTATGAAATTGCATGTCTAATTAATGCTTGAAGTAAGAAACTTAAGGTGTTACTTTCTTGCTTTATCATTTGCCAAGTTTCATTGAATTGATCTAGTAGCTTGTGCAACCTCTAGAGCCCTAAAGTGCTAGCACTTTAGAGGTTGTTGTTAAGTTATTGTGCATAATACTTTCATCCATAAAAGTCTAAGGAGAAGAAGGCCCTAGGGCCTAGAAGTGCCTACACCCTAATACCTTTATTCTTGAGGTCAAAGCCTAGGAGGACTTAAGGTGCTATTCCTCCTTAACTCTTTTCCCTCTTGGATTTTGTGCATAATCATAAATTATCAGCCCTTGAAGAGAGCCGCCCACCTAGACTCCATCACCCTAAGACGACACTAGTCTCATTTCCTCACTCCTTTGACAAGGAAATCAATTTCCAACCATTTCCTTTGCTTGATACCTTACTAACCTTGACCTAACTTGCTAACCTAGTCTAGAATTACTAACTACTAAGTTGCCGCTGTCATAATTACTGCTACAACCATCATTTTACAGCCTATATAAGCCTACTAACCATTTAAATCAGCCCATAATTTGTATAAGGCAAGGTACTATCAATAAATGCTAAAGTGTGTGTTTAATTTCCTTCATAAAGTACATTTCTAAAGCTTAATTACCACTGCCATAACTTATCCTTGACTGCTGTTAGAACTATCATTGGCAACCTGTTTAAATCCAATTGTTGGTTGATACATTTAGAGAACTCACATAAGACAAAGTATTATCATTGATGCTTTTAATACTTGTTCACATTGTTTACATAAGTGCGTTCTTGTTGATATAAATTGCAACTGTTATTATTTACTCATTGATATCATTTACTTGTCATTTGTTGCATACATAGACTTTCAACATATATTTACAAGTTTACTGTCTTGTTGAAGTATTATTACCATTTGTTACTTGCTATAACATTTACAATTGTCTTGGTTAAGGGAAGGTACATCCTTTATCCCTTTGATTCACCCCCTAAGACTTAAACTTGACTTGAGTGACCTAGAGAGAGGGGTAGCTTATTTTACACTTGTCCCTTCATCAACCCACTAGGTCCAGGGACGTATCCCTTGGAGGGGATTCTCTTTCCTTCTCCTAAATAGAAAGGGGTGCCCTGTTGAGGTGACAGTGACATGATTACCTCCGTGGTACACCAATCTCGACCTACTTTCCTTTAGGCTTTGGGCAAGTACATATTGTGCAATAACAAACATAAAGCCTTTCATTCTTATTAACATCTAGCTTTGTCAAAAATCAATTGACATTTGGAAACATTGATTTGTTGTGGTTGCACTTAACAATCCATATTGTATGTTTGTTGGTTGTTGTGTGTAGGCTACACTAAGAACATAGGCTTTGCGGCCATTCCAAGAACAAAGATCTACGTACAAGTTAGAGAAATAGAGACTAGAAGTTAAAACTGTAGAGGACATGTGTTGGCGAAGCGAGTGGAATACAAGTCCCTCGTTTATGGATCAACATGAATGATTGGTCCCTGTCATTGGGTTGGATCCAAGATAGAGAGAAGAGACTTCAAGGAGAAATAAGTGAAGAAAGGAACCAAAACAAGGAGAGTGATAGCTGAAGGATGCAAAGTGGCATTGGATTGATTGGATCCCTAAAGAAGAAGACTAAGAAGGGACAATAATATTTTTTAAAATCGAGGATCTTAGTGGAAAAGAAAAGAGTTTGATATTGCAGAGAAGTGCATAAAGGGTGTACTATATGCAAAAGGAAGTGAATACTAGAGAGAGAGGATCGAGGGGATTATAAACTTGAACTATTCTAGAACCTATGATATAATACCCTAGTTTTGATCCTTCGTTAAATGTTGTGTATGTACATAATGAATGACTATAAGCAGGTAAATGTAAT
The DNA here is from genome assembly GCA_009831015.1 of Picea engelmannii. Taxonomy (NCBI): domain Eukaryota; kingdom Viridiplantae; phylum Streptophyta; class Pinopsida; order Pinales; family Pinaceae; genus Picea; species Picea engelmannii. The sequence goes on from ML810065.1 coordinate 49,864, forward strand.
TTGTAACCAATTATTGAATGTTATTGAAAACTATATCATTGTCTATAGAAGAGGACAAAAGAAGGGGCACTATGACTCCACAAGAGTGGGAAGACAAGGAGGCTTAAGTAGGCTAAGGAAAGGACTTTAATGAGAGATTTAACTCAAGTCTTTGTAAAACTTAATTATGTCCCTTGATTATTAGCTAATTTTTGTTTGACCAAGTCTTGGGGGCATTAGTACATGGATGTACGTGAGCCTTCGTAAGGTTACATGGCCCTTTCATGCCATGCAACTGAAATCCTTACTTTTTGCCATGCAAGTGAACTATTGTTGGAGGTTGAAGGTTCGAGATGAGATTTCTAATGTTGGGTGTCGTTTGAATTATAAGAGAGACAAACTATGAGAGGTTCAAATTACCTTGCGAACTACCATTTGTTTGAGGAATTGAGAGACTTATCCTTGAGCAAACTACCATGGGCATATCACATTCGAATGATGAGAATCCCCAACCACAAATTATGCGAGAGTTGTTGTTGTTAACTGCTATCATTGAGAAATTCGCTATAGTTGATAATCCATGGAATCCCATAAATGATATTTATTGGCTAGCCTATGCCAAAACCTTGGAGGGAAATGGGATAGCCTAAGGGTTGTTGAGCAAAGAAGATCCCATTCTTTGGGTTATGTAGATTGATGGGGAAGAGAGTTGTGGATTGAGATTGCTGTAAGTGTAGATATTGACTGTGAACATGGGAATTGGGTTGCAAGAAGAGAAATTAGGGCCAACCATAGGAAAAGTTTTCCCTTGTGGATTAATAGCTTCAACTCGAGGGGTGGTGTTTTCTGTAGAGAGGTTAAGTGCAACAAAGAGCCTATGGCTGGGTGAAATGTCCTTTTACAACTAGTTGGTGGACAATGTACAAACATATAAGTATTATAGGTTTTATTATTGATGTGTTGAAGTTTAATGTTGTTATCGCTGTTATATATGAGAATTATGTACTTATATTCTTGAAGATAAAATGATGGAAGTTAGTTTTGGCTAAGGAGGACATTCCTGCCTATTTTATCTATATTGGTATGTAGATTTGAGGCTGTTATATCAATATATTGTAATGTAGAGGGCATAATTATGTCTCTATTATGTAATTTAATTTCCAACCATCTTAGAGTGTTGTAAATGGTCTTATGGGTACCTGAGAAGAGGCCAAAATAATGAAGGAAATGCACTCACTTTTTTGGGGAACTGTTGGTCATGTATACTGCTATATTTTTCATGTATCAACTGTTATTATTCAATATATGAGTAGAAAATATATTTTATATGCTAATATGGTAGATCATATTCATGGGCATGGAATTAATTTGTTGTGAACATTGTATATTCCATTCTCGAGTTTTATTTGTCTATCAATTTCATCTAAAAATGTTGATGTCAACTTAATTAGATGGTTGGGTATGTTACAGAATGGTATTGGAGCCGGTATTAGAGCCACTGGGTACAATACTCGGGCTAGATGGGCCAAAAGTTGTATATGAAGAAATTTTAGTTTGTGTGATAAGTGTTTGATGAAAATTTTCCATAAGAATAATTGGGAAAAGTAGTGTTTGAAGCTTGCAAATGTTGAATTTAGTACTACAATTACCAAATTGGAAGGTTTTTAGAGTATTTGGGTAGCTTATGGAGGCATAAATGAAGAAATTCCTAAATTGTAGAGCTAGCTCTGTGAAAACACAGTTGTGGGCCAAGTGTTTGAAAAAATGTCCAGGAGGAGAAATGACTATATAGAGCCATAACTCCTAGTTTAGAAGTCCAAATTCGGTATGAGTGTAGTCATTGGAAGGTTAATTGAAAGGGGGATAATTTTGATGGTTTAGAGTGTGGAGAAGTGCTTTAGAATTTTTTAGAACTTGCGAAGAAGAGACCCGTAGCCTTGATTTGATAAAACTGGTGAAGTGCACAATTACAAGCATTTGAAAGAAAATGCTATAGACCTGGAATTGAGATGTATTTAACAATTTATAGGTATGCAAACTTCTTGCAAAGTCAGCGTTACAACGAGGACAAGTAAATAATAGAATTGAAAATATTATTGAAGAGGAGACATGGAAGATGGACAAAGACTTAACATCCACGAAGAAGAAGTTAGAGACCTGAATATCAACACAGAAAAGACAGTCTAACAAGCATAGAAAGATAATGGAGTCATTGGAGTTGGTAGAAACTATAAGGAGCTTGAAAATGGAGGTGTAGAGCTGTAGAGTTGATATGAAAGGATGTTGAAAGCTCAAGAGGAGAAAAATCAACTAAACACTTGGCTACTACAGTGTTTAAATAATTTGCAAAGGCAAATGAATAATGTATTAGGTTCAAGGTAAGAGGAAGGAGGCATAATACATTCAAGAAGAGAAAATCATGGCAAATCTAGGCATTCAAGAAGTGCTACTAGAACTTGAAGGCATCATTACTTACCAACACATTTAACAAGGAATCAATATGCATTCGAAGAATAATAGAGCAACTCAAAAGTCTCTCCAATCAAACATCAAAGGAGAAGGTATGAACAACATAGTTTGCAAGGAGAACGTACGACGATTAAGCCACCTATATTTGATGGTGAAAACAATATGTGAGAGGATGTTGAATCCTTGTAGCTAGAGATAAATAAGTACTTTCAATTGCATAATTACTCATTCAATCTAGAAGCCATAATTGATATGTATAATTGCAAGAAAAAACCTCTATCCGGTGGGACCAACTAAGGTGAGTTAATCATATGAAGAAGAGGAGGATATCTTGGAAGCATTAGAAGTACTTCTCTGAGCACCACTATGACAAGAATATGCATGAATTATTTGAACTCAAACCAGGGAATATGACCATGGGAGAATACGAGAATAAGTTTTTGGAGTTGTTGAAATATGTTGTCTATATTAAAAAAGAGAAGGTGAAGATACACAGGTTTCTAAGTGGGTTTCCTGCATTCTACATAGATAAAACTTAGTATGATGAGCCTAAGACTCTTAAAAAGACAATTGTATAGGCCAAACACTTGTATGACCAAAGAAAAGGAAAACCATGATTACAAAGGGGGTGGCCATGGAGAGCCTGTATGATAAATGAGAATTGCCAAGAAAAAGAGAACATGTATAAAGTTATGATTGAACCATCTCTATGGTAAGTTGTATATATGCTTGGAAGAGTTGTAAGTTATGAACAAATTATGTGTAAAGTACGAAGGAAATAATGAATTTTCACTCACCCGAAAGCTGCTAATGGAGGAATAAAGAATTCTATAAAATGGGATTGTTTTATAAGACCGAGTTGAAGTTGGTTGTGAATAATCCAATGGAATGAAGAGAAAAATCTAGAGTTAGATTAAGTTTATGACCACTAAAGATAAGGGCCTGGGATGCCATAAGATAAATGCTTAAGCTACTAGAATATGTTACATCATTGAGGTAAACTATTCTAGCAATGAATGTGAATTGTTGGATGAGAATGAGGGTAGGGAATTTTGAGTGCATTTTGAGTGTACAAGGGTAGCCTAAGATAGCAAAGGATTTTGTCCAACACAACAAATGAAGCAACAACAATGTCATAGATAATTGCAGGATGTTGAGGAATTTGCTATAGCTGCAATTGGTGAACATGGCTAGCAAGGAATACCTATGAATGAGGGGGATTTTCTCACCGTAACCTTTCTTTTATTGGTAGAAGTAAATATAAATGTTTCCTCGTGTTGTGAATTGCTACTTGGTGAGAAAATCACAACTAATGATTCACTATGTGAATGTAAGATATGCCATGAATTGGATCAATTATGTTGTGTAGAATCCATGCCATGCAAAATAATGGAAAGGGAAAATTGCTTGATTTTTCTCCTACTCTTCTATTTATAGTTTTTTGAGTTTTATATGTAAAGATAATTAAAGCATGAGAATGCTAGAAACACAACATAATAAAATAGTTGGAATGCATATGTATTGATAGGCATGTTGAGAAATAATGCATGATACATATAGATATTGGTTAAGATTAGTATGCTATTACAAATACCATGAGTATGGCACAATGATTAAATATGATTGATGTAATTGTGCAACCATAAATGGTTATAGCATGGTCGAAGATGTTGATGACACCGCTCCATATGAGATCCAGTCTTAGAAAGAAGGACAATGATAAAAAAATGTTGATCAACAAGTTGGTGAAAGAAGTATGTGAGTCTCCATAAGACACCAATTGATCAAGTAACATTAGAGATAAGGATGGGAGTCATGCATGTATATATTTAATATGCTTATATTGCATAGATGCTAAAGGGAATTTAGGTAAGAATTCCTTCAGTCAAGATTGGATATCATAAATTGATGTGTTTGTGTGACTTGAATGCATTTATGTGAACAATATTCCACCTGGTATGGTAAAGGTAGGAAGCCTTAGACATAGAAAAGTTGTTTAATATTTTAAATGTATTCATATGGGATAAATTGCTATGTCATGTGTGTTGTGTATGAACTAATAACCAAGGCAATTCAATACTTATGATCTCACCGTGAGATTAAAATTCCATATGATATAATTATGTGTGAGTCCATAGTGATGTTGGACATGGAAATGCTATAACGCTACACAAGTGTTTAATGGTCTCCCTATTTGTATTAGTGTCCTGGAATTTAACCTTCTTTCCATGATCCAAGATCTTTTCATCGAAGTGACTTCTAAAGAATTGTATTAAATGAGCATAAATTAAAGTGCACCATTAAAGAAGGAAAAGCTCAATAATGAAGAGACACAAACATCAAATATGAATACAAAAATTGATAACGAAGTTCGTCCCTGGTGGACTACGTCTCCGGGTCCTGCTCTCAAATGAGTAGGCATTTTTATTAACTCAACAAAAGAATTTGGCAAAATACATAAGTATACCTCATTATGGAATTAAGCTGTAGAAGATTTGCTCAGATCAGAAAAAAAAAAACAACACCACTCAATTCGTGGCGTCGAATTACCCAAAAATGATTGTCTCCACGCCTCGATCCGACTCTCGCACTCCCGGGCCCAAGATAAAAATTTTCTCGGTTTCTGTGCCCTGCAACCTGCAATTAATTCCAAAAAAATGTCTCGAAAACTGTGCTCGTCCGTATCGTCACGTTCTTCTCCCCCCGTGCACTGGCAGATTTCAAAATTTAAATAAAATTCACGGGCAGTAATAATAATGGGGTCGTTTGGCCCATCAGTGACAGAGCTATAGTTAAGGTGTATGCAATGGGGGAGGTATCGGGGTCGAGCCCACAAGCCTCCCATTTTGGATGTTTGTTATAACTTATATGCATATACATGTATGGTGGTTTCACCAATTTTTGGAGGTAGTTTAGATATGTTCATTGGGTCACCAGATCTGGAGGGGTTCCGCTAGATTTGGCAGACCCTCCATTTTTATTTTTGAAATTCGGTTATCGAGCCCTAATTGGGAATTTTCCCACTGCCACGTGGAAGCCCATGACTGGGCCATGTGGGAGCCAACCATTGGGCCACACCAACCACCTGTACAGTCATTGACCACGTCATCCTGCCACATCAGCTGCCACATAATCCTGCCATGTCACCGTACAGTCTGCCATGTGGCTGTACGGACTGGTATGTGGCTCTTTTTCATTGGTCCACAGATCGACCCAAACAATCCAAAAAATGAGTGACACGTGGCAGCCTCTAGTGTTGCCACATCACCATGTTGACATCATGCTAACGCATTATGACACATGTCACCTCCTGTGTGTGCCACATACACTGTACGGATGCAGACATCATCCGTACTAATGCTGACGTCATCAATACGAACGCTGACTCTTCCCCTGTTGACTGGGCTAGGTTGACCAAAATTTGACTGCAAATATCTTTTGATCCGTAACTTTGTTTGACGAGTCGTTTACGTCGTTGGAAATCTTGTGATGTGTTCTTCGCGATGATGCCACTTTCATTGAGTTTTGAGGACTTTTATTTTTTTCCCTTTCTCTGTTTGCTGAGGCCATTATGAGCTTCCTGAGTTGCTTCTATGAGTTCTGAAATTTCCTTAGTCTTCTCTAGATCCTTTTTGGATCATGCCTTCCCACGGAGAGATTTCTGGACCACCAAAAGCTTTCATAAATCAATAGATAAGTGAGGGAAGAGTTCCCTCACCTTGTCCTTCTCAATCCACTTTTCTTTGCTTGGATGCGTGCCCTTTAAGCCCACTCAAAGATAATCAACATCACCCCTGTGTGAAGTCCTCATCCTTATGTCCAGGATAATATCTTCATTTAACTCATCCAAGTAATTAGGAGAAAATTCATCAACTAAAGGTATTGAAACTTCCTCATCCTGATCCATGATCATGGGAGGCTAAATTTTTTTCAAGTTCTCTACATTTACAACTGAGTAGATCTGCATATAAGGTGGAAGATCTAGACGAAAAACATTGGTACCATTTTTTTCCAAAATAGTGAAGGGTCCATAACAAATGGGCTTGAGTTTCTTGTCTTCACCCTTCAATCTTTCCTTGTTGATGTGAATCCATACCTGGTCTCCAACCTGGAACTGATGATTAACCCTGTGTTTGTCATGCCGAGGTTTATATTGTGCTTGACTTTTCTCCAACTATTCCCTGACTGCTTGGTGTACCTTCTGGATCCTCTGGATGAACTTGCAGGCTCTGTCTTCATTTCTTTCTTCATTTGAATTGACATCTCTCCCATACATCAAGTCCAAAGGAAATTTAGGTAGGTACCCAAAACATGTCTCAAAAGGCGAACACTGAGTGGAGGAATGTAAGGCTCGGTTGTAATCATGTTGTACATAGGGTATATGTTCATCCCATACTTTGGGATGCTTGCTGTAGTAGCCTTGAAGCAAAAGTACCATTGTTCGGTTAACAACCTCTGTCCGTCCGTCGGTCTGTGGATGGAAAGCAGTGCTCCTCTTCAACTTGGTGTCCATCATTCTCCACAAGCTTGTCAAAAAATCCCCAAGGAACCGAGTATCTCGATCCGAGATAATAGATGTGGGTAACCCAAAGTGAACCAAAACATACTGAAAGAAGAGATTAATAGTTTGCTTAGTAGTTATCTGCTTTTTACATGGAATTAAGATACACATCTTGTTGAACCTATCCACTACTGTAACATACAAATAGTCATGACCCATTTTCGACATTGGTAAACCCCCTACAAAATCCATGGAGATACTTTCCCATGGATGGGATGGAATAGGTAGTGGTGAGTATAGCCCCAATTTTCTATTAGTGGGCTTACAAGTAGAACATATCACACATGCCTTTACATATTTAGTTACACTTTCTTTCATTTGAGGCCAGTAACAAAACCTCTACAAATGAGTCATAATTTTTCCTACCCCAAAATGCCCAGACAAAAGAGAAGTGTGAGCTTCTCGTATTACATGGACTCATTCACTTGTACTAATACATAACTTTCCAAGATGGTAGAGTAGTTTTCATTGCAGACAATAGTTCTCTACCTGTGTACCATGGGTTAGCTTCTCATATAATTCTTTAAAATCTTCATCGATGGCATATTGTTCCACATAGCTATCATGAGATAAAGAAGAATTCTTCAAAACAACATAAGCGACAATAGGAGGTCTAGAAAGCATATAAGCTACCTTGTTACTTGTACCCTTTTTGTACTTGATTACCAAATGAAATTGTTGTAGGAAACCCATCCATCCGTAATGTCGAGATTGTTGCAATTTGGTTTGTTCTTGGAGATACTGTAAGGGTTGTTGATCTGTATGTATGATTGTTTCCTTCCCTAACAAGTTGTGCTTCCATTTCTTTATGCTTTGAACTAATGCATACAACTCTTTATCATATGTAGGATAATTAACAACAACTTGGTTAAAATTTTCAGAGTGGTAACATATAGGCTTACGACATTACATCAACACTGCACCCATGGCGTATCCATTGACATCTGTCTCGATCTCAAAGGGTTGTTGAATATTCGACAATGCTAATACTAGTGCGGTGCTGATCTTTTCCTTCATTGTGTTGAAAGTTTTTTGTTGCTTTCCTCCCCACTGAAAAGTGTTCTTCACACCGGTTAAGGCATGCAAAGGAGATACTATAAAGGAGAAGTTTGAAATGAACCTCCTCCAATACTGGAATGCACCTAAGAAGCTTTGTATCTCGGTTACACTTTTAGGCTCAGGCCAATTTACAATTACATCAATCTTGGAAGGATCAATTTTTAATTGTCCTCCTC
>ML810065.1:151352-169371 GCA_009831015.1 Picea engelmannii
ATGGTCATGTCATGGAGGACTGCTCTATAAACTTTCCAAATTTAAATGAAGGAAAATTAAATATGAGCCATCGAGGCCAATGGAGGGCAATATTGAGTTGACCAAGGGAACCCAAGGAAAAATGACTCTTTTGATGAAGGGAAAAACGACATATAATTTTCAGTCATGAAAGAATTAGTTGGACAATCTCTTGACTCTAAACTTAGTTTGAAGCCAATGGAATGCATTAGAGAGGCCAAATGTTAAACGATTTATTATCCAACTCCTTGAGGTCACCCTTGATAATAAGGAAGTAAGTGAAGTTTGAAGCAAAGATGGAGATGTTGGACCAATAAAAGCAACTTAGGTCTCATGTAAGTCCATAAACTCACATTCTTCCTATGTTCATTTCATAATTACACAACAATACCATCCCTTGGGTGGATCAGGGGCCAAATTCTAGGGAAGTCAAACAATCCCTTTCAAAACCATGGACTAAAGGAAAGGGGCCCTAAATCCAAAAAGACAACATAATCTAGGTGACTTCAAGAAGCATGTACAAAATAAAATATTCCCACTCTTTCATATTCCCCATAGAAGCTTTTAGAAAAGCCTCTCAATCTCCAAAACCAAGGGTTATCTCCTCTATTGTAGAGTGAATCCCTCTTTGCATAGGGGGGAATAATTATTCTCTCATATCATAGAATTCAACCCTAGAAGGGGATATGGTAGAGATTGAAGGGGGTATAAGTTGGGACTCAAGGAAATATGGGATTATCATACTCTAGGAAGGAAATCTCACCATAAACATGCACAAGACAAGGCTTTACATGAGATGCAAAATGGGAAACAATAAACTATCATTGGGACACATAAAGCAAGCTAGGCCCTTAGAAAGGTTAAAATACTATCATTTTATCCTTTAATATGGTAGGTTTGGGAGGTGCCTCTTAAAAAATGTCCTACATAGATTGTTTCTCATTAAAAAATATGACGTTTTGATGATCTGGGAGTCAACATGGGTAGGCAAGAAGGTGGCTAGAGAATTCTAAAAAATCCTTCTTGATTAGAATTTTCTTTCTATGGATTCAGAAGGAAGATATGGGGTTGATTATGGGTTGGAAAAGGATAACCTTTAGACTACCGAATTCTATTATGTCTTTTTTAGGAATAAGTGTTGAACTCCTCTCTTTGGAGACAATTAAAGCATGTTCAATGGTTAATATATATGGTCCATATGAAGACAGAGTTTAGTATTGGGAGGCATTATATACCATTTTTTTTGCAACATGAGATCTTTTTTCTTGGAGGGGACATAGATTTTACTGCTAAGAGATCATAAATTTGGTGGATGGTTGCAAGGGTGGATCCACTGTTATATTACCACAAATTGCCACACTACATTTGTATTTGTGAGATGGCCTAGTCCATTCCCTATCTTGCAGACCTAAATCCCACTCTCTTTCATCAAAATCATCCAAAAAACAATACTTGTGTTGCCATACACTATTCACCCATGTGCAAATCGCATAAATATGTTGTTTTCCAGTGTACAAACCGCGTATACCCTCAGTTTTGTGAAAAAATAAAAATATTCCACATTTTTGGGCGAGGTTTTCAGTTTGGCCCATTCCCAAACTTCCATTGGCCCGTACACAATGGAATATAACCATCTCAACCTCTTTAGGATGGTATATAAGCGTCTATGGAGGTATGGATGAGGGAGAGACAACCTTGGTGCAAGATTATGTTGACAATTTGCAAGCTCCCCGATTCCCTGAACCTTTAAGTAGCATCCCATGATCTGGAAACCTATTTTATAGCATTCATTCCTCTCTCATTTATGATCATATGGTGTGCTCCTATTCGTTATGGGTCATTCGAGGAAGAACCACTTTGTCGAGTTGATGCTTGAAGGGTCCAGTAGAGGAATTTGGGCGGTTGGCTTCGAGGCAGTGCCGACAGTTAGAGTCGGGTTGTAACTACCTACTTATACTGTTTCAATAAAAGAGTTAATTTGCCTCCATATATGTGTAATTTTTTTCAATCCATTTATATATGTTAACTTGTTTTACATATTTGAATTTGCTCATTACATGCATAACTTGATTTCATAACTACCTTGTTGCAGTATAGACTTTATCTCATTTTGTAGGTTGGTGTGAGTAGAGATCGGGAGCAAGTCAAAGGTCGAGAGTAAGGAACTACATTGAACATTTGGATACAAGGTGTGAGGTCTTCTATTCTCTCTTCCAAGTAGTTTTTTTATTATAATTTTGTGTGTGGGAGGGTAGGTTATGTCTTTTAAGTATGGTTAGGCTCTACTATGACACAAACCCAAGGTCATAGGGTAAAAATCCTGTAACAAAATTGTCGACCACACTGGGGATGATTTTCTCCTAGTTTGGGTCGGTCTTAGGGATCTTGTGTTGTCTTGATTTATGTAGTTTACTTGTTTTCTTGACTTTCTCTCAAAGCAATTGCCATCTCATAAACTTTCCCTGAGTTTCTAGAAGCTTCCCTTTGGGGTTACAATCTCTTTCTTTTAGTTTTGATAAACCATATGTACTTTACCTTTGCTTGAATCATGTATATACACAATTTGACTTGGTTCCAATAGCGTTTGTACATTATTCACTATGTATACAATTGCGTATTTTCTTGAGAAATTGGATTTCGGGCCATCCTTTGAGTTTTGGGGAGATCTAAGTTGGATGTTCAGTATTTTTCTAAGCCTTCTTTGATTGCTTTTGTCTTTGATTGTTGTGTTAAGTCTCTGAAAACTTGGAAATCATGATAAAAGTTCTTGCTTTTGATTAGGTTAGTCTTTTGCTTATAAGGTTCTTTAGGTGGGTTGAAAGGTCAATGTTGTGTGGCTAGGCTTAGTTTCCAGTTGATTGTTGTGTCTGAGTGTTTGTAGATTGTTTTCTTTTTTCTTTTTTGCCTTCTTTCCTTTGTTCATAAAAAGAAAAGACAAAAATTGCATCATAATTGCATTTCATTTCTTTTTAGTAACAAAAAAGACAAAATAACTTGGTTGTTGGTCATTCTTCTCGTGTTCCCTCGCCTCTAAAATTTTCAAGAAAATAACTTGCTTGCTAGCACTCATGTATTTATGCATTTTACTTGCTTTGATAGTTGTTGATTTCGGTTACAATAGCCTTTTATAAAAGAAAAGAAATATCGTCTGCAAAGCTCCTTCGCACTATGTTTTGCATTGCCATTCAAAGAGCATTTTAGGCTTTCATTGCAAAGTTATTTAAGATCTTGTATACGATAAAAAATACATCGTTTTCATTTTTTAAAATAGTATAAAAGAAAGAGTTTATTTTCATTAATTTGAAGCATTGTTACACTCATTTTTCATTGAAGAAACTGCATCTTGCATTTGTGTTCTTAAGTGTTTTTTTGTTGAGTCCGTCAAAACACCATCTAGTTTCATCTATAACCCTTTTGAGTAAATAACAACCCATAAAATGAACGCTAACTAAAATTAATTAGACATTTGCATTTTATAGGGTGAACAGACTAGTTTTAGACTAGAGCCTTGGTTTAGGTTGGAGAGTTAATTTCTCCAAGGTCAGAAAACAAACTTAGGAGTCTGAGATAGAGAGTGAAAAATCCAACTGTCGTATAGGTGTGGTCGGGAAACTCCTCTGACATGGGATCCAAGCACAAGGTCACATGAGGACAAGCCGAGGAGATAACCCCTCCAAAGCTTAACCGAACGTTGTGGAAAGATCGTATTTTGGGGGTTTTGTTCGTGCTCATCCCTCTGTGAGAGGCGGTGCTTTCGAGGCTTTGAGCTTTGTTACCATGCCCATATGTTTGATCCTGACTTTCGATTGTTCCCCCAGATGTCGACATTTAGTTGGTAAACATAGTTTCTCTTCCTAGGGATCTCACAGATGACTGCGAGGGGTTTCTCGTGGTACCTGGGGTAGATTTCGTATCACACTTTTCAATACTACTGGAGGGTGCCCCGCGAAGCGTGGGTAATCACACCGAATAAGGCTGGTTATGGGAGGTCGGGATAACTGCTTCTTGCTCCTTCGTTCGTCGGTCCACATGACTTAATCAACCTGTGCCTTCATATGGAAGGTCCTTACTTGACTTTGTTACTATTATGATCTCGGGACCTAGTCCACCTGAGTCGGGATATTAGCAAGGTCGTTTGTGACTGTTGTTATTATTAGGGATTTTCTAGCGGTGTGCGTAGTGGTCATATAATTGCTTAGGAAGGTGTGTAAGTGGGCACCTAGAGTTGTCAACTCAAAGTAGTTGATCAACCACCTCCCTAATCGAGGACAATTCAAGGTCTTCCCCCTAAATAAGTTGAAGTGAATCCTCCTCCACCTCCTTTGAGGTATTGACTTGATCAATCTAACACTTTTGTACCAAATGGTCTGGTTGAGACCTTAATTACATAACCCACATAAATAAATGTTTATGATCTAGAGGTTGTAATGGTGATTGATCTTGGGGCCGAAGAATTTTCTCCACCTTTCAACCCTCCATTAATTGGGCCTTATAGTTGTTGTGCAAGTTTTTCCTCCCATGTCCGACTTCGCTGACAGTATCCCTCTTCACTAGGCCATAATAGAAGGCACTCCAAAAGTGTCTGGGTCGGGAGTCACCATAAGTCCCACTTCAACAATCGTCACCAATGAGATATTCCCCTTTAATATAACCAACCAAACCATTGGTGTGGTCTAGTCCACTATTGTTGCGTCTATCAATAGCTCTGCTTCGCTAAATGTTGGTCCTACCCATCCTTTCAGCGTGGCCATGTCATTACCTTCCAGAATCAACTCTTTCTTGTTTTGTATGTCGTCAATGGACATGTTAAATTTGTTGATTGGGTCTCTGTTGATGCCCCAAGTTTCTAATGTTGGTTCAAGAAATTCTTTGATTCCCTACCAAGTTGTTCCTCGGGGCAGAGGTCATATCCCTTCGTCATTCCCATCCATCGTGAGTGGTGTGTTCCCGTCTTTTGTCCCTAACCCCTTTGGGGGCTGGGGCGCTTCTATGGGTAACAGATTCCAATCCGCTAGCATGCCATCCACCTCGGCCCCGTTCACATTATATGGTGGGTTCGAGAGTAATCCTTTCGCCATGTTTGCAGTGTCGGTAGGGGACAACCCCTTCCACGCCCAGTGGAATCCCATGTAAGGGTCTTTCCATTCGCAAGGGATGTTGTCAGTGGGCAACCCCTTTCCCGGACAGTGGAACCCCATGAAGGGAGGTCTTCACTCGCAAGGAGGGTATGTAAGGGGCAACCCTACTTTCTCGTTTAGGAATCTGATGGCTAGGAGTTTTCTTTTGCTTAACCAGAACTAAGGTTTTACCCAAGGCTTTGGCTCGTCCGCAAACCCTTCCTAGCAACCCGGTGCCAGTTTTAATCTAAGACCTTCTTTTCAGGCTACCAATCAATTGATGTCGCAGCCTAGGCTACCCTTTTTAGCAACTCTTCATTTTCCAGATTTGTCAAATTTGACGAATGACCCTGATTCGTCATGACCCAAGTTGACCTGTGGTCCCCACCAAACTATCTTCTGATATACGGAAGTTCAAAGGAAAGAATGGTGAACACCCACAGGATCATGTAACGTTGTTTCACTTGCGGTGCTCGTCTAATTCATTGAACGAGGACTTGATCTGGTTACAATTGTTCCAACGCACCCTTACTAGGGGTGTCATTAAATGGTATATAGAACTGAAGAGGTTTAAGTACACAATGTTTGGTGATCTAGCCATGGTTTTTCTCAATCACTTCCAACTCCATGTCTAGTATGATGTTGGTACATAACTTTTAGCTAACTTTGAACAAGATAAAGCTACTCACATTTCCAATCATATTCGAGAATGGAGGAATCGAAAGAGTTGATTAAAGCCACGGTCCCACAAAAAATTCTCATAGAATGGTTCCCGAAGTCATTACTTCTTTACATCTGCAAGGATGTTGCAACTTTAGGGGTGTTTATAGAAGAACAAACAATCTTTAGAGCACAACAGTTGGAGCTAATTTACTCCCAATCAGGAATTCTCAATGAGATCATGCCTAAGGCACCACAGTCATCTCTTGACTTATCAAAACCAAAATCTAGACCACATGTCGATGGTATTGTCATCTCCTCGCAAAGGAAAGCCGTAGATTTGGTCTCTAACTAGATGCAACAATTGTCTATTAAACACATTGCGATTGGTTCGGCCCCTGGCTCGACCACCCCTACCACCCAATCCTCGGATGTACACATTGTGCAACCGAAGACTCAAAAGGGTCCTCAGCAACCCGGAGGGAAAAATAAAAGCAAGGGCAAGAAGGGTAGTGGGGGAAACGATAAAAAGGCTAATAAATTTGTTGAAGGGGCATAGAACGAAAAGAGGAAGGTGAAATTCCCATGCAAGCTTTGTGGGGATGATCACCTTACTCATCAATGCTTGTAGATGGGAGAAGCCCAATGCCTGATAAAGTTGTAACAACAACAACAACCTATTGTATTGAAAAATTTATTCCCGCAAGGACGAAATATGCAGGCCAACTCTTCCATTTCCAATCCTCAAGGGGGCACTTCGAGTGCACCTTTGCCAGACAGATATTTTTCATTCGTTAATATGGTAAATCATACAAAAGTAGAGGAAGTAGTGTTGTTGACAAGATCTCATGATTATAGTAATCCAGAGTTGACATTGAAAGGTAAAGAAACTTTAGATCCTCGGGGACCTCTCCATATAGAGAAACCTGAAAAGAAAACGATGTTGTGCATATCAAAAGGTGTGTATAAAATGGCGTCGCACAACCCTAATGCGCAAGCTACACCCAACTATTCCATTGTTTAGGATTTAGCTCAAACGTCGTGTACGATGTCTGCTTTAGAGGTGCGTCAAAGTTGCCTCGCACAACACACCGCATTGTTATCCATGATCAGAGCGACAGATTCTTCCAGCCAACTCATTATGAAGTTTTACCCTACCGATGTGAAGCCTCACCTTCCTTATCATGTATCCTTCCAAATCAAAACCGTATACACGAAACACGTGATCAGGAGGATCGTCGTCGATGAGGGAGTTCGACGTGTGTCATGTCTTTGTCCTGTTGGAAAGCTATCGACTCTCCATAACTCAAACCTTCCCCCACTTTGTTAATTGCATTTGACGGATGATCATTTAGACTGCACAGGCTTATTTCCTCTTTTCTAATCCAGTTAGGAGGAAAGTCCATTTCCATAGAAGTAGAGTTAGTCGACGCGTTGTTTGACTATAATATGTTATTGGGAAGGAGTTGGACTTATGTGACGACAATCATCATCTCATCGATGTTTCAAGTTTTATGTTTTCCCCGTGACTGGAGGATTGTAACTATCGATCATATGACTTTTAACCACTCTAGCTCCACGATAAATCCGAGATCCATAGTCTTGTGGATCAAAAACTCTCAGTCGGCAACTGAGTATATTGGTGTTGGAATGTGTCCTTCTCTTATGGAAACCTTTAATTTCCCAGTACCGGTGTCTTATATTCGTGCCACCCTTGTTGGCTATCAAAAGTTGAGTTCCATTACAAGAGTTGCTTCTTTCAGAACGTTGTATCTACAAGATCCATGGGTGTTACCCTTGCCGTGCGAATCGGTAGAAGGTCGCGCACATGCTAGGATGGCTACGCCATTGTCTGCAGATGATGTCTCTTATCAAGCTATCCAGTAAGCCACTGCAGACTTGGATCGAACTCCTTCATGGACAAAGGATGACGATCAGTTTCCAGAGCCCATTTGGGCTCATAATTCTTCAAATTCCCAAGACTGTCTTGATACCATCTTGCCTTCGGACGAAGATATTATAGAGCCAATTATTGGATCAGAAAGGTCATGGGAGGATATGCATCATTGATCATATTTCCTCCCCGAGATCATTCGTGTGGAAGGCAAAGAATTTAGGTTAGTTGTGAGTAGAAACGTTGGTCAGACGATGAACCCCTTAGCAAAGCACGGTGTCTATGCCAAGGGGAATATGGCGAATATATCAAAGCCTATTCTGATCAACATTGCTAAAACCCATGAAGTTGTGTAAAACATTTTTATCGAGGCAGATTGCTCTCAAGATTAAATTCATTAGTGTACGACAATTTAAGGAATTTTGTGATGTTTTCGCTTAGTCATACAAGAAAATTCCTAGCATAGATCCTTGTATTGTCGAACATGAGATTCGAACCTATGAAAACACTAAACTTGTTTGGTAGAAATTACGACCGATTAACTCTAGAAAAGCAACAACGATCAAGGCTGAAGTAAAAAAATTGCTCGAAGCAAGCGTTATCTATCCAGTCCCATCGACAAAATGGGTACCTCCCATTCCAATGGACAAGAAGCAGGACATTATTCGAGTTTGCATGGATTTCCATGATTTGAATAAAGCTTGTCCTAAAGTCAATTTTCCTACGTCGTTTATAGATCAAATAATCGATGAGTGCATAGGAAGTGAAATTGTTTCTTTCATGGACGGTTTTTTTGGTTACAACCAGATACAAATCCGACCTGGGGACTAGCATAAGACGACTTTTATTTGTCCTTGGGGAACCTTTGTGTACAAAAATATGCCCTTTAGCCTAAAAAATGTTGGAGCTACTTTTCAGCGGGCCATGATATTCACTTTCCACAATCTTAAGCACATAATGGAGGCTTACTTAGATGATCTTACGACTCATTCTCGTAAGAGGGCGCAACATCTTTTACACCTCTGTCTTGTCTTCGAAATATGTTGTCAATATCGAATTTGCTTTAATCCACATAAGTGCATCTTTTGTGTAACTTCAGGATGTCTCTTAGGGTTTATCATTTCAGCTAAAGGGATCATGGTTGACCCTTGAAGGTTGAGGCAATAACACAGTTTCCTCCCCTATGCACAGTGCGTCAACTTCAAAGCCTATAGGGAAAGGTGGATTTCCTTCGACGTTTCGTACCAAACTATGATGATATCACAAAAGGATTTATGCGCCTATTAAAGAAGGGGATTCCATTTTATTAGGACGAGTCAACACAACATTCTTTCGATGCATTGAAGAAAACTCTAGTTTCGGCTCCCTTGCTTAGTCCCCCGGACTATGATAGAGATTTTCTATTGTATCTGGCAGTGGCTAAATCTTCGATCGACATGGTATTAGTTCAGGAGGATGATAGGCTCCAAGAGCATGTCATCTATTATTTGAGTCGCAGTGGGTCCTGAACTAAAGTATTCACACGTCAAGAAATTGTCCTGTGCAAGACAATCGCCGTCACCTATATTAACCATTTTCAACAGGTTTTGACTCAGCGAATAATTGGAGGGAAATACAACAAGTGGATTGTTGTTCTTTAGGAGTTTGATTTGGATTTTGCTTCTTTCAAATCGAAGAAGTCTTTAGTCTTCGTCGAACTTATGTCAAATTTCCCAGTAGAGAATGAGGATAAGGAAGTTATTAACTCACTTCTAGATCAACATATATTTCTCATCTCTTCATTCGATCCTTGGTATGGAGATATTATTATATATCTCCAGATTATGAAGTTCCCTTCGAATTTCTTGCGAGACGAGCGATGACGAATTCACCACCTAGCAAAGAATTATCTCATTATCGCCGACACTTTGTATCAACGAGGGGTGGACTCAATTCTTCGTCGTTTCTTGACTCATGAAGAAGCGGAGTTGGTTTTGAATGACTGCCATAGTGGAGCATCTGGCAGTCACTTGTCAAGGTTGGAAATAGCCCAAAAGATTTTGCGCGCCAGATATTTCTAGCCAACGATCCTTAGAGATTGCATTGAAGCGGTCAAGAAATGTCACCCTTGCCAAATATTTACTAAAAATATCCCCGCGCATCTTGCTCCCATGTTTCCTGTTATTACTGTCGATCCCTTCACAAAGTGGGGGTATATTTTATGACATGCCACCCGATTTCGTCTAGGGGGCATCGATATATCATAGTGGTCGTTGACTACTTTACGAAGTGGGAAGACACCATGCTGACATTCGCTAATGATGGTGAAACTGCAACACTTTTTGTGTTTAATCAGGTCATAGCTAGGTTAAGGGTTCCGAGAGAGATTGTCACTGACCATGGCAGTCAATTACAGAACTGCATGATGTCCGAGTTAGCATCAAAACTAGATTTTAGGTAGGAGCACTTGTCTCCTTACTACCCTCAGGAAAATGGTTAGGTTGAAGTTGTTAACAAATCCTTGAAAACCATTTTGAAAATAATTGTCAACACAACCAAATCAAATTGGAATTTGATGTTATATCCGAAATTGTGGGCATATCGAACCTCAATCAAAATTGCAGTAGGCCTCGCCTTTTCAACTTTTTCATAGAGTAGAAGCAGTATTTCTTATTGAATGTGAGATCCCTTCACTTAAAATTGTTCTTCAGCTCCTCCCTGACACGACTCAACTTGAAGAACACCTTGTTTACTTAGGACATCTTGATGAACAACATTGAGATGTTGCCTTAGCAAAGGAAGTGCATAAGAAATGTATGAAAACTCAATATGATAAGTTTGTTCGTCCAAGGGAGTTCTCCTAAGGAGACCTTGTTTTGGTCTATGACCAAGACAAGGATGCCTTGGGAGCATGCAAGTTCAAGCCTATGTGGCGCGATTGTAATTTTTGTTTATCTTTTGTATATAGCTTTGTATAGATGTATTTTGATTTTCCCTACATTGTTAATTGTTGTTCTTTTGTTGTGTGGCAACTACTCGGCTACATTATTAGGTAGTGGGCTAACTTAGGAGCAATCTTCCCTCCCAAGTTACCTTTCTAGCAGGTCCTTCGGCGATCCGTTTTTAAATTTCTGGCCAATCCAGAACTCTGATCGATTTTCTGAGCATCTAGGTCGGTTTAAAATGGGGAAAAACCCATGGGGCAAGGTTTTTGAAATGCATGGAACTTTGATCCATGCGAAACTCAAACTACCCCTAAAAATCTGGTCGGATTAAAGCCCATTTTTTTGCCTGAAAAATAGATATGTTTGCTTCTGAGTTAGCCTACTCTCATTATTAGTAGTTGTTGAGTACAATGTCATTATTGAGCTTTTGCGAGATGCTTTGTCATATGGCATTCAACACATTCAGGTTTATTTAGAATCTTTGTTGGTCGTGTCACAATTGAATGGTTTATATCGTATTCACAATCCTGTCTTGTTACATCGCTTCCTTAGAGTACATCTTTTGGAACAATCTTTTGATTTCCTTACGTATATGCATGTTCCCAGGCAATCTAATCTAGTAACTGATGCATATGATAACTACATTTTAGATTGGCATTTGTCTCATCAATAACACAAGCACACACCATTTACACATGTAAATATTACAAGTAAATTAAAATAACGTAAGGCAAAATGATGTATGTGTGTGTGTGTGTGTGTGTGTGTGTATATAATGAGGTCCATAGTACAAAAATTGGGCTACTAGCCCCAAATGTTTATAAGTACAAAATTATGCCCTTAGCACATAAAAAGTCTAGGCCTGAGGTTGGTGAGCCCTATCATAATAAACTACGACATTTGTTAAATGCCAGAAAAGGCGGACCCATGTCTGGAGTACACCAACAACTTGTCATTGCATCCCCATTGGTAGATCATCTATGATTTCCATAGGGATAGAGTGTGTCATGGCCTCCATGTTCCTTCCCACGCTCTGTAGTGTCTTGGATACATCATCACTGGACTATGCTTCACCTCTTCCCCGACGCATGTGTCGTGGGAAGTCAGTTGGTCTCACTAGTTCTCTATTTGCACATTCAAAGGTCATGTTTTAGTAATATGGATCTCACAAAAATAACAAGTTAATTTCCCTTTTAATTGTTACATATAATCTAATCTAAAAATAAAAAAATTTAAATAAAACAAAAGATAAAGATTACCTATATCTCCTAGTGTTGCGTCAGGAGGTACAATCATATTTGGATATTGGGAAAAGTCAATCCCGACACATGGCTATTCCTCAATCGTAGGTATCTTTCGTGCCCTGCACCAATCGAAGAAGTTATCATCAAAATGATTGATTAATGTTCCCCATGCAAGGTGTGCTAATAGCTCGGTCCATTGTATCAATTTTGGCCATGGTCGTTGGTGTTCTCTCACGAAATTCCTTGGGCTCATACCTAGTACTCTCTCAAAAAAGAAAGCACAGAGAACGCTACCAAACCCGATGCTTTTATTCCTCTACAACTTGTAGTCCGTCAACTACATCTTCATACAATTGATCATTTTAGTGCTCCAATCAAATATTGTTGCTCTCAAACATTTTGCAACATATTGCATCTGAGACTATGAATCTTGATGCAAGGAGGTCGATCCCACAATAGGTGTCATGGTGTATAAGATCACTTAGAGACTCAAACTTTGGATGTGTTTAATAGGTATTTGCATACCCACTTTCTCGGTGCCATCCTCACAATATCTGGCTATATATTCATTAATGGTTAAGCCACCACCTCCGCGAGTCTTGAATTTCACTACTTCCCCTCTTTGAGAGAGGTCAGTAATGAAGTAAATTACTCTATCGTGATGGTTAATGCTTGCCCATCAAGCATGAAGGCCTCTGCATCTGGATGTCAATAGTCGATGAGGAGATTGAGCAATCTTCTTTGCACTCACATACCACTTGCTTGAAATAATTTGTACATCCCACATTGGTGAAGAGCATTCATAACATCATCATCTTCAACCACAACGTTATCAACAATCTCGTGTTCATGCTTTCTCCATTGAATGAACATCCTACAAAATTCAAGGAAGAAGGGAGTCAACCTTTTAATTTTTTCCATCCATACCAATTAATATGTGATTCATAGTTATGACAGTTGCAGACATCCACAATTCGCCTTTGGTCGAATGGCATATATAGACCATTCATCTTTATGTTTAATCGTGTATGTGCAGAGTTCATGAGAAAAAGGGGAGCGCGCTCCTCGATTTCTCGTGAAAAATTTAAAATAGAAAAAACAAAATTGAAAGCAAGGTTTGGAAACTTACTTGTTCTAGATGACACATGAATTCGTTGCTCCAAACTCCCAGAATATTTATCAAAGTTGAGAGGGTTTTCACCAATTTTGGGTAATTTTGGGTAAATTGTGCAAATGACATGGTAAAATGGTAAATTGTCACTATTTAATGTAATTTTTAGACCCACTTTTCCATACTTATGTTATTTTTTCCTTAATTAAACTAATATAAAAAGGGCTTTGTAGTGTTGTTTGTGAATTTCATGTTGTAGAAGGATACTTTGGGTGTTTTTGGTTGACCAAGTCCTTTTGAATACTATGGGAAGGTATTATTCTCGTATAACTGACATTTTGAATAGGTCTCACACACCTTCCACTTTTTGCATTTTCAGTTGTGATTTCCACTTTTCCCTAGGGTCGATCCCATTAACTTGCGACATGAATCCATCTATTTTCTTTAGAATGTCGTTTTGTGGATAATAGAGCCTATGTTCCATGTGTGCCCTAGCTTAGAACCCCTTTGAATTTTGGCACCCATGCTGCAAGTTTTCTATTGTGCTTGGGAGTCTTGTTTAGTCCCACCATGACTTTGTGTTGAAGCTGCATATCTTCGTCTTCATATTTTTCTGACCATTACCTATGAGACTCCCTCTAACATATGCCTCTACTTATGTCATCACGTTTTAGATTCTTCAATAGGTATTGTGTTCTTTATTGGCATATAGGGTAGGTTCCATTCCACCTGCATGATGCATTTATCTATATCACTCACATATCTGTCACAGGGTCCACCCACTTCGTTCATGACATCATACCTTCAAGTTGCTTTAAAGGTGTCGTTTACGGATGGTAGAGCTTACCTCTTCATGGGTGTCCTAGTTAGTATCTCACTGGAATTTTTGACACCCATGCTGCAATTTTTCTGTAGGCTCGGAAGCCCTGCATAGTCACGCCATGTCTTTATGTTGAAGCCTCATGACTTCCTCTCAGTCTCTTTCTGGCTAACTTACCCATGGGGGTTCCACAATTTTGTTGAGTTATAATTTCATTGCATATTAACCACTCACGCTTATTGTCCTAATGTCGGCTTCAACTTGCCATTGTTGAACCATTTACTTATGCATTACTACTAGTTGCTAGCCTTGCAATTTATGCCTTTGTGACTCAACACCTTTATCCCTAGAGGAGACATTCCCATGAGTGTCCTTATCCTACACATGCTTCCTTGCATTGAGCATAGGTATGTTCCTTGCACTTTGGAACTAGTTTGCTTKCCCGCGACACTTGTTTCCTCCATTGTAATATAACATTCTTTTATTCTCTTTTAGGCTTTAATAATATGAAAAAGACAAAAAAAWTTAAAAAACAACCAAAAAGAAGGCSGGAAAGCATCTATCTTTGTATTTGGTAGCAATTTGTYGCCCTTGAACAAAGCATAATCTTTGAGTCAGTATATCAATGTTTTGGGTTTAGTATGGATTTAGGAAACTTTCCTCGTTGTTGAGTATAATMTTCATTGGCTAGTTATTCTTCTAGTCATATGGAGCGTATGTCRATGCCTCYTGTATCGTAGATTTATCCCAGTTTGTAATCCATGCTGCYTAAGTCACATAATGCGTCGTGMTTTTGTTCAAGGGAAGTTTCAACATGAGTCGACCATTCTRCAGAAATCCTTGACTTTCCAAGTCGRCCYTCCCRTGTCAATCAAGTACGCCTCAGTTTCACAAGTATTTTTGTACTTCACTCATGCTAGTATAGAAGGTCCCCATTGACTTCTTAATGGTGGGTCTTCTCTTATCAACTCTGACACATTGCTTTGAGAGTATGACTTAGAGTTTCACCCTAAGCCTATTTCCATCATTGATAGGTGATGTTGCACTCAACAGATGACAAACCATCATTAGTCGTTGGCTGAGTGATTTCCCTTGTGTTCAACGTCAACAACAATCATCACATATAGGGATTCATGTAGTACCTTGGTTTCCATTTGACCCCATTGGTCGATTCCTCATCTTTGTCGGTAGTCTTCATCATTAGCTACTATTTAAAAAGTCTTTGTTGTGCACTATTCCATCTAGTGCATGCCAGAGTCATACCTCGGTGTGATCCTTACAATATTTTCGTATGAGTCCTTCCAAATCTTTGGCCTTCGGCTACTCCTCATGTTGGATGATGGGGGATGACTTAATGCCCTCCTTCCAATGGATCTCTTCATATCAACTTCAACACATCTTGCTTTGGGATAGGGATCTAGAGTCATTTTTAGTACCTTGGGGCTTGCAGCCATCAATGGCAGGTTCCCTTGCTATTGACAGTGGGAATACATCAATTTCCCATGTTCGGTAGATTCTATTAGGTGTTTGACATCAACTCATTTATTCACACTTGTTAGATTGTACTAGGTACCTTAACACCCATTATCATAAGTGGTGGGTTGTCTCACATTTATTAACGATATACATCAATGATCGGTAATCAAATGGTGTCTCATTGTGTTTGACTTCAACACATTTATTCACATAGTGTAGACTCATACCATGACGAATCGTTTTGAAGAATTCGGGTGAAGTACGAGCATCACATATTTTGTGCTCCTACCTGACCTATATTGACTGTACCACCCTCAGTGACATTGATACTTTCAGAGGATCAATTTTTTCACTTCATTGGCTCCAGATATCCTTTGATTTGATTTTGAGACATAGCTCCACTGTGTATCCATTCGTGGATATGGTCTACATTTGCATGGATCCAATGTGTATTTTTCCGTGGCCATGATTACTACTTCTATATATATCGCATGGATCCACTATGTATAGTTCTCGTGGCCATGGAAATCATTTATATTTTTATTACTCATGGATCCGCAGTGTACTTGATTTGGTGGCCATGCTTACATCACTCCTGAGCATGGGTATGCCTGAATCGGGAAGAGAATACTCTTACTTGATTTATGTTGTCGGTTTTGTTCTTGGATCAGTTATCTAGTATCTTTCATTGGGACTTACTTCAATGCATCCTCGCCTCTCAGAATTATAATGTATTTCGACCATCAATTTCTCTTCTCACCTCATACATTAGGGGGCATCTGTTATACCACAAATCGCCACACTACATTTGCATTTGTGAGATGGCCTAGTCCATTCACTAGCTTGCAGACCTAAATCCCACTCTCCTTCATCAAAATAATAAAAAAGTAACACTTTTGTTACCATACACTATTCACCCATGTGAAAATCGTGTATATACGTTATTTTCCAGTGTACAAACTGCATATACCCTCAATTTTGTGAAAAAATAATAAAATTCCACTTTTTTGAGTGGGGTTTTCTGTTTGGTTTGTTCCCAAACTTCCATTGGCCCATACACAATGAAATATAACCATTTCAACCTCTTGAGGATGGTATATAAGCACCTATGGGGGTATGGATGAGGGAGAGACAATCTTGGTGCAAGATTATGTTGATGATTTGCAAGCTCCCCAATTCCCTGAACCTCTGAGTAGCATCCCCTGATATGGAAACTTGTTTTCAAACATTCTGTCCTCTCTCATATATGATAGTAGGGTGTGTTCCTATCCCTTCTAGGTCATTTGAGGAAGAACCACTTTGTTGAGTTGATGCTCTAAGGGTCGAGTGGAGGAACCTGGGCGGTCGGCTTTGAGGTAGTGTCGATTGTTAGAGTTAGGTTGTAACTACCTACTTATACTATTTCAATAAAAAAGTTCTCTTTCTTTCCATATATGTGTAATTTTGTTCAATCCATCTTTATATGTTAACTTGATTTACACATTTGAATTTGCGCATTACATGCATAAATTGAATTCATAACTACCTCGTTGCAGTATATACTTGATCTCCTTTTGCAGAGATCCGGAGAAAGTCAAAGGTAAAGAGCGAGGAACTACATCGAATGTTTGGATACAAGGTGTGAGGTCTTCTATTCTCTCTTCCAAGTAGTTATTTTATTATAATTTTGTGTGTGGGAGGGTAGGTTTTGTCTTTTAAGTACGGTTAGGCTTTGTTGTGACATATACCCAAGGTCACAGGGTAAAAATCTCGTAACACCCACTAGCAAATTTCTTCACTCATAAGAGAGAAGTAGCAAGGTTGATAGATGTTGAACCACTCAACCTTGTGTTAGCACTCTGTAATTTTCCTAAGGCTGTTGAGGCAATCACAGAGGTAACCTCAAACCGCTTCGAGTCTTGGATCTAGCTCTCCAAGACTCAGAGAGGGATCTCTCTATAAGATTTAACTTTGTTTGCAATAGGACTGATGTTAGGCTAGCTATAAAAGCAAGGAAAATATAGAGTTTTTGATTTTGAGATGGTTACTTTGGGACAGCAAGGAGGGCCATTGGGCAAATGGGGTCTGCGCTTTAAACAATGTGATTCAATCTCAGATATGGACAAAGCTCTTTCACAGGGCAAGGTAGCAACAATATTGGATCGAATTAAGTATTGACGGCGTTGGTTTGAGGAAGGAATAGGTGAGGAAAAAGACATGCAAAGGAGCATTTAAGAATTCCTAAACTAGCCTTTTAGAAGATCAACATAAAGATTATCAGAAGCTGAGAAACAAAGTATCTGCTGATAAATTTTGCTTCTACTACTCTCCTTCTGATAATAAGAACTGAAAACAAAATGAAAGATAACAAGAAAACATTTTAACAGGGAGAAACTCCACCAATATCACCACACAAGAATCCTGTAAAAGAAGCAGGCACATCACTGATATATCATTAAAAATTACAGAGGAGTTCTCTGGCTAAAACACAGCCCTCATCCAGCAAAGAAAATGAGAATTACGGGCTGGACCTCTCACACAGGTCGAGCCATCAATAAAAAATGCTTCACTGCCAGGACCCTCTCGTCCTCAATCCCTGTCGAACCCCTATTCTATCTTTTACAAGTGCATAAATACACAAATCTCTAACTGTCCTCCAAGACCCGAGTCCATGACTCTGTTTTCTGAAAATAGAAAACAGTTGCCAAAATCTACACATGTCAATTTCCATCTAAAACGAATCGATCAGTAAACTAAAGGGAGGTTTACAATTGTA
>ML810065.1:177116-189614 GCA_009831015.1 Picea engelmannii
GAGAGTACATGGATTGCCTGTCAAGCCAATTGTCGCAAGGTAAGACCCATCCTGATGTGGATATGTGCTAATGTCAAACATCCGAGGGGGCAATGGAAGAGAGAGTGATGATGACTTTCTACATCCCATCCAGGGTTCACCATTTGTATGGTAATGGGAACCGAGATACCTCTACATTCTTGGAAAAGTGGGAGTTGATGTCGACAAGAATGAAGATGCAACTGTACAGGGTGGAAATACCCCTTGACATCGACTGAAGATAGACTGGAGTTGATGTCGACAAGAATGAAGATGCAACTGTACAGGGTGGAAATACCCCTTGACATCGACTGAAGATAGACTGGATACCTATTACCAACTTGCAACAGAAGTGGACTTTGATAAGTATGGATGAGGTCATTAAGAATGAGACTCAAGAATTCCCTTGGGTGGAGCATAATTGACAACTGACAATGGTGGCATTCAAATAACCAACTGTATGTAAAGTGATATGAGGTCAAGGGGACAATCAAATATGGTGAATGTTTGTCAAATTGGGATTGAGGATATAATGAATGCAAAGGAATAGGTAGTTGAGGGTAGTAACTCTGGGGATCACAATGAAGGGTATTAAGATGCATGAGGTACTACAAACAACAAGAATTATATAAACATAGGTGACTAAGTGTGAATGCTCCAACCAAGGGAGACTAGGACTGACATCGGGTTAAATGAAGCCATCGGGTGCAATGGAATGGGTATAATTGCTTTTTGTAAAAGAGATGTGCCTTGTACAATTACCGATGAATGAAAAAATAATTGGGTGGAACATGAAAACACAGAGATGGGTGCCCTAGTGATCAAATGGTTCAGGTTTGTGAGGTGGGAGCAGTGAGACAAAAAGGGGGGAAAGGGGCCCCAGGGTTGGGTCCCCTTGGAGGTGGGTGAATGATGAGTTGGAATGCAGATAGTCCATTGATATCGGGGGAGATGAGGGGCCAATGGAAATGCAAAAACACATTCAATAGAACCAACCATGAAACATGTAAATAGTTGGGAGTTTGTGGGTATGAGCCAACAAGATGATGAGAAGAAGCATGTGGTTCATTCTCTAAGATGCAAACTATCCAGACTCCCATCATATGGTAAGAAACAACATGGGTGTCGATTTTCAAGGGGAGCTAAAAACCAAGACAACCCATGGGGGTGGAAGACTATTGGTTAGTAGAAACCAAATGCATGTGGAATGGGGTGAAGTCACTATATAACCCAGAAAGGAAATCATAGAGGCATATGAGTGTTGGATAAAATTGGTGAATGAAATGAGCTTAGAGGGAATGACTAACATGCTAGTTTTTTTTTTTTTTGAAGTATATACCTAAAGGGGCAGGATAAATGGCACTACCATGTTTATGCAAGAGACAAAGAGAGCCTCCTAACAAGTACCTACACACATGAAACTGAATACCCAAAGTGAAAGTACTTGTCAGCAAGGAATCCAACAAGGCAATTGGAAAATAAAAGAGTGACAATGAGACAACATAATTTTTAAGTGAGTGGTGAGATGGGAGGTCCCAAGGAAACTGAATGGATCATACCATTATGAAGGGGGTAACATGGCCATCCCAATGATGCAAACGGTTCTAAAAATGGAGCTTCTAATCTCTCGTACGGACTCGAGGAACATGGTGACAAGGCCATATAAAAAAGGCACGGGGCCCACTATGCCACCTTATTTATACTTGTGTTGATGTGGACGCGACCCTATGGATGCGAGCCTGTGGATCCGACAACGTTCTAGAGTCATATGTATGCGCCTTGGTGAGTGAATTTCGATTGCGAGAGAGCCAGTAAGGGGTGTTGACTAAATCTTTTCATTTACACATTTAGTTATGTAGTGTAGGTGTGTATTAGAGGACCGTACGACCCCTTTTTGTACAATATGTGTGGGAAATCAAAATATGGTTGTGCACATTTGTGCGACTATATTTTGGTCACCCGTGCAAGCTTGCGCAGCTATAGAATGCGCAGTCGCGTTGATTACCGTGCAACTATTATCTGATCAATCGTGTAGTTAGCACATTTGGTAAAATAACAATAACACAAATGGTCCACACAATTGTTAGTTGAAAAATCATAGTAAGAGCGTCATTGTTCAACTAACAGTCGTGCAAAATCAATTGCGCAATTGTTTGTGGTACAGTCGCACAAACTGTGCAACTAGATGGAAACATTTGTGGAATTTTGATGAGATGATCGTAATTTGGCATATGCTTGTTGTGATGTGGTTGTAGGGGATATATGAGAGCCATGCATGTGCATTTGCGAGAGCGGGATTACGAGGGTTTGCGAACAAGATAAGAGAAAACCCTACAACTTGTCATATACTATGAAATTTTGGATTACTCGAGTATTTTGAGTGTCTAGCTTTGGGCCCTAATGAAGGGATACTTTCAGAGATTGTGCGGATGTGTAGAATACAGGAGGTCTGATTTATGGTGAGAGGGCTCCCAATGACTTGAGGGCACTAGTAGATATATACTTTCTAATAGGTTTGTCAATTCAAGATGAGATGGTCAAGTTGCGACCTCGATTGGATGATGGGAGGTCGATAGATCAGTTGGTGGAGTAGTATTGTATGGGTCTTGAGGGGTGGATCTATCTATATACTAGTGATGTGGGATTTAGTGACCCGAGTGGTGGGCACCATGATAGTCCCAATTTATGGGTAGTTAGGGGCGCACCGTATTACAGGTGGCCAAATGTTGATTTTGGTGTACGTGCTCCATGTGAGGTTATTTGGGTGGGTCTTTCTTATGAGAGAGGAGATGGTGCTATAGTTGACCTGATGGTATACTCCTGGGGGAGGGGATTTTACCTTTGGCTAGGTGATTTACTACTTGTTTTATGAGCAAGTGATCATGCTGCAGTAGGGGTAAGATGTTCGAGTCGGTGGTGTATGAGAGCCTCATATGCGTCGATGGGAGATGTATTATAGTAGGTGAATGCAAGGGTGAAATTTACTCATGAGCTTCTAGATTAGTGGTGGAGATGACCATAGGTGGTGCTACATTATCCCTATGTCGGGATGGACAATCATGGTGACCTTGACACAGTTTTGCCTCTAGGAGAACAGTGGAATCTCCTAGGTCAGTTTTGTGATGTTTTTGGTATTTCCTAATTGTAATTATGTATTTTTTTTTATATATATGTGCAGGTTATTAATGGGTTCCTTGTATGTGTGTGTAGATGTATGACCAAGCGGATATGAGTTTCCTGTGTATAGCTCGATCATGGTTTTGAGGATTCCAATACTGATCCGAGTGGATTAAAGGGAGATAGAGGGGATTGGAATGCGGTGGGCCATCAGTACAAAGGCCAGTGTTATACCCCCTAATAGAGGTAGGATGGAGGACCATAACGAATCTCCATAGATAATTAGTTGATTTGTGGCAATGCTTTGGTGTGTCTTTGAGGGAGGTCCCAGAGGTGGGTTGGGTTGATATTGAGGATGACACAAGGAACCTATGTACCAAGACCGATCCATAGTGGTGTCCACTTGTGAGGCAAGTTGTTGTAGCAAGGGATATATTCAGGGAGCAACAATCGTAGTTAGCCAAGAGGGCCTAAGGACAACCCCCATCGGGGGAAGATTTGTAGATCTTGCCACCATGATGGTGATGTAGATAGGGTGGATGATAGGCAGGCTTGGTCCACATTCTTATATATGCTATATGTATATGGGTGAGGCCCACATTTTGTATACGATACTTGTGATGTGATAGCATGACCATAGTGAGGGCCAACTAGATGTAGCAATGTACGCCAGTTTTTGAAATTGTTTGGCAGCTTCGTTATGTTGCAATGATGAGCGTCAATATTCATTGACAGTCTCTAAGGTGACTAGGCATTGTTCAAGGAGAGTGGTGTCCAGTAGTAGTTCAATTATAGTTTGGAGGGTTGGTATTTCGCACTGGATGTGTAAGACTACTTCCACATTGTGGATGAGGTGAAAGGGGAAGCAACCAGTGGTAGTTTTGACTATTGTCTAATATGCTTATAGCATTGATAAAAGCATGTGATGGCAATTGATTTTGTGTTTGTTAATTGTTTGTTGTAGAATGGTTTTGAGGACATTGTTGATATCCTCGACCTATCCATTGGATTACGAGTATTATGGCGACGTGAACTCGTGGGTGAAGGAAAGAAGGGAGGATAATTCCTAAAACAATTGATTCTCAAAATGTTTGTCGTGATTTAGGACTCTCTGTTGGGTGACCCCAAAGCAAGTGATGCCATGGTTGAACAAGAAGCGAGCAATCATCTATGTTATGTTTTTTAAAGTGGGCATGGCTTGAACCCATTTGGTGAAGTAATCAACGACCATGATGATGTACTTGTGGCCATTTCTAGATGGGATATTGCACAACATAAATTTGATGCCCCACTTATAGAAGGGACCATTAGTGATGATTGGGTTCAAGGGAGCTAGTGGAGCTTGTGTTTTGTGTGTGAACACTTGGAATTTTGTACTATGCTTGACTGCTTGAATATAGTTATGGAGCAAAGTAGGCCAAAAGTAACTTGAAGGAATGACCTTTTGGGTAGTGGAAATTCCAGAAAATGTCGGCCTTCACAAGCACCACTATGGCAATCGTTAAGGCCTTATTTGGATTCTTTGAGGGTGAGGCATCAATGTGGAATGATGTCCACTCCCCATCGATATAGAACATCTATAATAATGAGATAACGAGGGGCTTGGTTGTATATGGACCGATGATCATCCAAAGAGAGATGTGGACCAAACCTTTGGGTGCAAAGGTAGGTGAGAATATTGCCATACCGAGGGTTATCAAATGAAAGCAAAAACATGTGTTCATCGAGGAGGTTTTCATTTGCTAGCAGGTCCTTGATGTTGGACAGTAAATGGGCGATGAACTCTGTGAGGATGAGAGCCTTCTTACTTTTGGGAGTATTGAACTCCAGATGGAATTCTTAGAGAATTAAAATTCACCAAGCGAATTTCCCATTGATTTGTCACCATCTAAGTAAGTATTGCAAAGGATTTGATTTTGCAAAGAGTTTTGTTGTTCATAGCAAGATGTAATGGCACAACTTTTGGACTGCGTGAACCACGAAAAGGGCCGGTCTCTCTTCATGTTTGTAATTCAATGGGGGAATTAACAAGTTTTTACTTATGCAATAAATGGTGTGCTCTCTCCTGTCCTTCCCTTGATGTACTAGGACTCCTGCAACCGCCACCTCAGAAGTTGAGAGGTATAATATGTAATCTTTGTGGAAGTCGAGGGGACTAATAAAGGGGGGTTTTGAGAGGGCAACTTTCAAGGCCTCAAAATCTTGTTGAGATCGATATTTCCAATGAAAAGGGATGCCTTGATGTAAGAGGCGTAAGAAGCCATGGGTGCAAGTAGCATAATAAGGGATAAAGTGGTGCAAGAAGTTGGCCTTGCCTTGTAGACTTTGTATCTAGCACAAATTCTTGGGAGGAGGGATTTCACTAATTTCTTGGACCTTCAAGGGGTCAATCATGATTCCTTATTGAGAGATGATGAATTTGAGAAAATGACTGGTGGTGACGCAAAAAATTCATTTGATGGGGTTCAAACAAATCATGAACTTTCAACATCTCTAAAATATAGTGCAAAGATCTTCCAAATGTTGGGATCACTTCTTGGATTAGGTCATTAGGTCATCCAAGTAAATTAGGATGAGATGGGAAAGTTCATGAAAGATATAAGTCATCACCCACTGGAAGGTGGCTCTGGAATTTTTTAGACCAAAAGGCATGACGTGGTATACAAAAGTACCTTGCAATGTAGTGAAAGCAATTTTGTATTAGTTTGCATGATGGAACTAGATTTTATTATACCCTACGAATCCATCCATGAAGGAAAGGACTTTTTTCCCAATAATAGCATCAATCACTTGAGGGAATGAGAAAATTCTCTTTGGGACAAGCTTGGTTCAAGTCCCTAAAGTTTGTGCAAATGTGAATAATGCCCTATTTTTTGTTGATAGGGACATGGTTATAGACCTAGGAAGTGCATGCAATGGGGTAGATTAAACCACCTTTATGAAGCTTATTGATTTCCGCTTGAATGGCCATTGCTTTGGAGGGGTGAAGAGGTTGCTACTTTTGACAAATGAATGAAACATATGTCCATGTGTTGATACAATGTTCAACAATGGCAAGGTCAAGACTAGGCATTTTGGTGTATCACCAGGCAAAGATGTCTCGAAACTCTTGAAATAGATCCTTATATGCAAGGAATTCCTCTAGGGAGCATGCAACATTGAGGAGAATGTCTTTGGTGATGCCCAATTTGATGGAAATGTCCACTTTGAGGGTCGGGGAAATATTGGCCATGTTGCCTTGTTCAAAAGCATTGGGGGGTGAGGATTGGGTTTTAGAACCAATCTATGTGCCCAAGAGGAATGAAGTCTTTTGTTTCAACCACACATATGTTAGATGTTTTGGTAGGTTGAAAAGCATCCAGAGGAAGGAAGAATGATTGATGGTACATTGCATCCTAGGGGAAGTCAAGTGCCATCATTGCCTCTGGAATGTCTTCATCGGAATGGAAGACATGCAAGGGTGAAAGCGGGGACCTCTGAGAGGCATGAATGGGATAGGTCGACATTTTGGTGCTAGACATGTCACATGAGAGTGAGATGAAATTATGTGTTGAGGAACCAACAAATGTCAATATTGAACAAACAAAGTGGGCTTGTGGCCCTACGATGTTTGTAAACCTACATGATGATGATAGGAAAGCATTGATCCTGACGTGCGATCACTGTCTTACAAAAAGTATTGAACCTACGATAGATGAAACATAGAAGATGTGCACACACTTGTGTGTGTCATGGGCTCTAGGAGGAGGGGGGATTTGTTTCCATAGACTGACCAAGGAATTGGGTGGGGCAGAAGAGGATGTCTCATATTGTCATTGTACCAGGGAGGCCATAAGGGATGAAGATGGCGGTGCCTGCCCTTGGGGAGGAGAGTTAGGGGAGCCCTAGGGGTGGCTACAATGTCAAGGGATCTTGTTATATGGAAGGATTCTTGAAGAGGTTAAATGGAAGTCACATGACAAGCTAATTATTCAATGATTAGTGGACACATGTATGTGAAATGATCCAATTGTCTGCACCATGTGCATGTGAAACTATTTCATGCATTCACTAAGGTGGAAACATAGTAAATATTGGAGAGACCAGACTCGATGACTGATGTCAGTTGTGATGATGATTGGTAGGGAATTAGAAGAGTCATTTGATGGATTATAGCCAGTGTGTCCTGAAAGTGTGGGAGGTTAGGACAAAAATGGGTATAGTGGCCATATGTTGAACATATAGTGCATGAATAATTTGTATGCAATGTTTTATTGTGTGTGGTGGTGGACTACTTTGTAGGTTCTAGAGACATCCCTACAAGAGGGGTAGGCAGTAGTGGTGTTTCCATTGGTAGATGGATGAGATTCCTTAATTCCAAAAGAGTGGGACACAAGTTCGTCGGGTGACCTAGTGCTTCACAGAGTGCATGAGAAAGGGGTACTCAAGGTGTGGTATGAGTATTTCTCCTGAAATTCTTCTTTTTATGCCAATTGGTTGTATTCTTTCCCCCAACGATGTGACCAAATTGTGGTGACAATGGGTTAATCGGGGTTTGTACTCTTTCTAAAATCGTTTGAGGTGGAAGTGTAGGTACTGGTACCATATATGGGGGGTCAATATACCATACAAGTATTGCTAACACTATGTTTGGAAGTGTGAGTGTAGTTGCTACTTGGTAAGTTGTAATTTCGATGGTGGGTCAAAGAATGGGATTTGGGTGAGGAATGGACTACGAAGACGTTGGTTGGTCATTCATGGATGGCGTTTCAAGGACACATAAGGAAAAAGTTGGTTATGTCATGAAAAAGGTGATGGTGCACACTTGGGAAGAATATGAGAGTGTAACAAATTGTGGTTCACCCTGGTATGTGACAAGGAGTGAGGAGTCCTTGAAGATCCCTAGACCCATTTCCATAAACAATGGAAACTCAGGCTATGCCCCAATGAGGTGAAGGATGTTATCCAAGTCTTCTTTTGGACGTGGTTTGTAGTGTGTCAATTAGTCAATCGTAATGAATTTCTCATTATGAGGAAATATCATGGTGCGAAACACACATGAAGCGACTACCTTCATCACATACATGTAGCTACATCTTAGGAGAATGTTATAGTCCAAGGGGGCGTCAATGACCTAGATATCAATCAAGAATTTTTTTGTGCGATTATCTCTACGAGGACATTTTGAAATAGGCCCTTAAGCTGAGATGGTCGACCATCGTAGGCCTAAAGGGTGATAGCAAAAGGGGTAAACTATGGGGAGACTAACTTCTGCCCAACTCTTTTGCACATAATTCACGTATATGTTGCCTCGTCTATAATGCATCTATGAATAGTGATATTCTGGATTGTAACTAGGATTTATAAAGCTAGCAAGGAGGGGAGTTGAGGTTTTGAGTTGTCTAAATCGAATGTAGTGAGGCATGATTCAGAAGGGTCGACTGCTCCCAATGTTGATAGTAGAGATTTCCTTTGAGAAGGACAAGTTTCTAAAAACTCAAGTGAAGACATGGCTGCAAGGAACTGAGTAGATTTATCAATGATGCTATAGCTACGAGTTGCCCTTACATGAGGGTTGTGAGCAGTACATCATAAAGGTGCTTTTGATACTCTTGGAGCAACGTCACCACTATGACATGGGGTCATCAAGGGTGCACTAACTGACGATTGGGTGTCATTCAATGTGGTCAGAGGGAATTCAAGAGGCATATTGTATTGAAAATTGTGAGTTTGCATATGGATATCTGCAGAAATCGTAAGAATGCTATGACAAGAAGAATTATTGGGTTGAGCTTGACCCAAGGGTGGGTATTGTCTGGTTGGTCAAGTAGAGGATCCAATCTCTTGTTGTGTAGCAACAACTCCTTGTTGGGGGAAGAGGTTGTATAACATGTTTGATTACAAAGGTTGAGGGAAATTATATTTGGCAAGTGGAGTGCCCCGAGGGGAAAGGGATCCTTGGGTAGCCATAAACTCCTTCATACATTTAAAGTTCTCAATTTGGGGGAAATGGTGAGTATAGTGTCCATACTCACCACATAATACATCGGGGAAATTCGTTTGAAAGTAATTGTTCTTTCCTTGTCTTTGCTAGTTATTGTTTTGTTCTTATTACCAATGTTCTAGTTCGGATTACTAGCATTAGCATTTCCCTCGATTTGGGTATTTTGGTGTTGGGGATTGCCCCTCTATCCATGGTTGGAATTCAATTTATTCTTTCCCTTCTTCTTAGTATTATTTTTCTAGGTGGTAAGGTTGACCATGTTTAGTTGTTCAAATGCTTCAACCTATTGTACTAGTGAAGGTTGGACAAAGTTTACATTGGCTTATTGTTGGAACTGTGGCAACGTAGCATTGCATAGTGGAGGACCAAATAATGTATAGTATGGGTTGTTCTTTTGTGGATTCCCATATTGGTTGTATGACGTCAATGCACCTCCATTTCAAATTACATTTCATGAAGCGATTGGGTTTTTTAACCAATTTGTGAGCCCAAAAGGAATGAAGTCTTTCGATTTAACCACACATATATTAGATGTTGTGGTAGGTTAAAAAGCATAAAGAAGAAAGAAGAATGATTGATTGTGCATTTCATCCTAGGGGTCATCATGTGCCATCATTGCCTCTAGAATGTCTTCATCAAAATGGAAGATGTGTGAAGGTGAAAGGGGGGACCTCTTAGAGGCATGAATGGGATAAGTCAACATTTTGGTGCTAGACATATTACATGAGAGTGACATGACATTAGGTGTTGAGGAACCAACATATGTCAAGATTGCACAAACAAAGTGGGCCTATGGCCCTACAGTGTTTGTAACCTACATGATGATGGTGGGAAAGAATTGATCCTGACATGTGATGATTGCCTTACAGAAGTTATTAAACCCACGACAGATGAAACATAGAAGATGTGCACACACTCGTGTGTGTCATGTGCTCCAGGAGGAGGGGAGATTTATTGTGGTAGCTTGATCGGGGAATTATGTGGGGCATAAGAGGATGTCTCTTGTTGTCGTTGAATGAGGGAGGTTGTAGGGGAAGAAGATGAAGGTTTTTTCCCATGGTAAGGATAGTTAGGGGAGCCCTACGGGGTGAATACAATGTTAAGGGATCTTGTTATGTGGAAGGATTCTTGAATAGGTTGAATGGTAGTCGTGTGATAAGTTCAGTATTCAAGAATTAATGGACACATGTGGGTGAAATGATCCAATCATCTACACAATGCACATGGGAAATTGTTTCATGCATTCACTAAGGTGGAAACATAATAAATATTGGAGAGATTGAAATCAATGATTGATGTCAATTGTGAAGATTACTGGTTGGGTATTGGAGGAGTCATTTAATGGAATATAGCTAGTGTGTCCTGAAAGTGTGGGAGGTTAGGACAAACATGGGTATAATGGCCATATGTTGAACATATAGTGCATGAATAATTTATACACAATGTTTTATTGCATGTAGTGGTGGACTACTTTGTAGGTTATAGAGATGTCCTTAAGGGAGGGGTAGGCAACAATGATGTTTCCAATGGTAGATGGATGAGACTCTTTAATTTCAGAAGAGTGGGACACAAGTCCGTCGGGTGACCCGGTGCTTCATAGAGTGCATGAGGAAGGGGTACTCAAGGTGTGGTCTGAGTATTTCTCTCAACCTTCTTCTTTCTGCACCTAAGGGTTGTATTGTTTCCCCTAGTAGTGTGACCAGGTTATGGTGACAATGGGTTGACGGGGATTTGCACTCTTTATGCAATCATTTGAGGTGGAAGTGTAGGTATTGGTACCATAGATGGGGAGTCAATATACCATACATTTATTGTCAACACTATGTTTGGATGTGTGAGTGTAATTGCTACTTGGTAACCCGTAATTCCCGATGGTGGGTAGAAGAATGGGAACTTGGTGAGGGGGTGAGGAATGGAATCTGAAGAGGTTGGTTGGTCATTTGTGGATGGCGTTTCAGGGATAAACAAGGAAGAAGTTGGTTCTGTTGTGATGAAGGTGATGGTGCACACTTGGGAAGAATATGAGAGTGTAACAAATGGTAGTTTACCCTGATATGTTCCAAGGAGTGAGGAGTCTTTGAAGATGCCCGAACATGTTTCCATGTAGGATGGAAACTCAGGATGTGCCTGAACGAGGGGAAGGATGTTATCCAAGTTTTCTTTTGGACATGATTCCTAGCGTGTCAATTGTTCAACCATAAAGACTTTCCCATTTCGAGGAAATATCATGGTGCGAAACATAAATGAAGCGATTACCTTCATCACATACATGTAGCTACATCCAAGGAGAATATTGTAGTCCAAGGGGGTATTAATGACCTAGATATTAATCAAGATCATTTTTCCTGCTAGCTCTATGGGTACATTTTTAAATAGGACCTCAAGCTGAGATGGTCGACCATCGTAGGCCTAAAGGGTGATAACAAAAGGGGTTAACTATGGGGAGACTAACTTCTATCTGGATCATTTGGACATAATTTAGATAGATGCTTCATCATCTATAATGCATCTATGAATAGTGATATTCTAGATTGTGACCAGGATTTGGAAAGCTAACAAGGAGATGAATGGGGTTTTGAGTTGTCTAAATTAAATGTAATGGGGCGTGAGTCGGAAGGGTCGATTGCTCCCAATGGTGATAGTAGAAATTTCCTTTCAGAAGGATAGGTTTTTAAAACCTCAAGTGTAGACATGGCCGCAAGGAACTGAGCCAAGTCATCCATGATGCTATAGCCACGAGTTTCTCTTGCATGAGGGTTGTGAGCAGTACATCGTAGAGGTGGTTTTGGTACTCTCAAAGTAGGTTCATCACTATGATGTGAGATCATCAAGGGTGTACTAGCCAACGAAAAGGTGGCATTCGTTGTGGTCAGAAGGAATTCAAGAGGCATATTGTATTGACAGTTGTGATTTTGCAGATGGATATATACAAAATTCATAAGAATGCTATAATAAGATGATTTGTTGGGTTGAGCTTGACCCAACGATGGGTATTGTTCGATTGGTTGAGTAGAGGGTCTGATCTCTTGTTGTGTAGCAACAACTCCTTGTTGGGGGGAGAGGGTGTGTAACATGGTTGATTGCGTAGGTTGAGAGAAATTCTATTGGGCAAGTGGAGTGCCCTAAGGGGTAGGGGATCCTTGGGTAGCCATAGGCTCCTTCATCTATCTAAATTTCTCAATTTGGGGACAACAATGAGTATATTTTTTGTACTCACCAAATAATGCACAAGGGAAATTTGTTTGAAGGTGATTATTGTTTCCCTACCTTTGTTAGTTATTTTTATTATCACCGTTGTTCTAGTTTTGATTACTAGCATTATCATTGACCTTGGTTTGGGTATTTTGGTGTTGGGGATCGCCCCCCTATCCCTGGTTGGC
>ML810066.1:0-20963 GCA_009831015.1 Picea engelmannii
GAACTCTTCATACATATGCAAGCCCTTACAAACCTTAGCCTTTTCCACGAGAGATCCTTCTTTATATAGGGTGAAAGAGGGATGGATGAGGAGATTAGGACGATCCCACTAAATCAGAGAAGTGAGTAATATACAAACAGATCAGAGGCCACCTCATCTTCTAGAAGATTCCCTTCTAGAACATTCGTGAATTTTGACTTTTCCCTTGCTTAAGAATTGTCGCATCCTATGCACAGGCAACCTGCGACGACGCCACAGTCCATATTTGGTGTAGAGTGTGATGATCAAGCATCATCGCACCCCAAGCATATATCAGGATGCGGCGATCTTCCTTGTCATAGTTTTTGAGGGAGGAAAAGCAAACCACTTTTCTCATGGAGAAAGTCTCTTTTAATGTTTTCAGGGAAAATGTAAGTGAGTTAAGCACATGTCGTCGGTTGATCACTGGGGTGACCAAAATAATGTGTAACAGAGGCAGCCATGGCAGAGGAAACAAAGGTAGAGGAAGAAGGCCAAATGATTTTTGGCAAGGGGGAAGCAAAAGACTTTGATTTTCCCTTCATTTTGATGTTGATTCAGAAGAGTTTAATCAACTCTTATAGACGGGTTTCCTAAAATTAGTCGAACAAAGAGCCTTTCAACATCCTCCTCCACTTGAAGGACCACCTTTGCGACCACATCCTAGAATCTATGGCATACCAGTACAACTACATGTGTCCTTACCACCTGAGATCCCAACCAATGATGGCTGGAATGATGTTGTGCATCCTCCCAAAGTTAAAGCTCATGGATGGCCCACAATGTCATTGTCATTACCTCCTCCTCCACCTAAGTGACCTGCCCTACACATTGCATCAGAAGTATCTCATTCTCATTCAACTCAACCACTGAAAAAGATTTAAGTCCCTTGCCCAAGAACTTGAACCTTCCAAAGGGAAACAATCGACCAATTTTGTAAAGTCTGACAAATTTGAAGCATCCTCACACTCAATCATCTCACATTCACAACATCCTAGACATGATGATGGACACACCCCTTTTGAATATATGCACCCAGACATCAACAATTAAAGGTAAAATGCTTATTAAGGCAAATTCACAGATGCCCAAGGTAACATATTCAAAAGAAAGTGGACACAGGCATATTTATGATTTTGTGATGTTTTTTTTTTGCTGGCAGAATCGACAACTCGCGGTTCTCGTACTCGCGTGACACGGGGTTGATTCCTGTCTGCTACCTCTATAACCTCCAAGTGCGTCCACACAGCCCGCAAGCATGGGGCATGAGTAAATCAGGGTGAGAATCAAACTTGAGAAATCCTTTTTACATATTTTCTTCCATTTACACGACACTTGCCAATCGGTATACACCCCTGCGAGCCAATCGATATATACCTCAACATTTCACACAAGGCGCAACGAATCTAATCACCCAAACATTTTTTCATTAACATTTTTCCAAGGCGCAAGGAGATCCAAACACTTAATCATCTACACATCAATGTTATCCCATAGCACAAAGAATAAACATCAATTCTAATTTCATGGCGCAAGTAATCTAATTACCAAACCAGTCATAAATCACATTATGTTCATGGAGAATGAGAATCTATCTACTCAATTAAGACATGTATCACCTCAATTTAATGGCGCAAGAGACGTTTGTCTACTAAGCAATCATAAACAATGTGTATAATTGCGTAAGGGTAAACTAATTTCTAGACTATCATACGACAACGTGTTTCGAGGCGTAAGAGATTCCTTTACGAAATCATACATCAAGTAAATGAAGCAGCCCCACTTGACAATACATTCCAACATCAACCCGACTATATAGACACATATCAAATTAATTGACGCAGTATCGCGTAAGAAGCATTCCGACACTAGCCCAACTACAATTTACATACATCGACCTCGCCATAAAATTGATGGGACAACCAAAAGTTTCCTAATACATCCCAAATAGCCTTTTTAAAGCATCCCACCATCAATCTATCCTTTATCCCTTCCTGAAATGAGGTATCATATATAATTGTCAAATGGAATAAAGAATACTCGTCATGTCCTTTAATAAAAAGTCTATTTCATTTATCACATTGCTTGGTTTTACCTTATAACTAGAAACATAAACAATGATAACTTAAGTCTTCATCACCTGAGATTGGAGTATCTTAGTAATATTGCCTAGCTTGGTTTATCTTCTAAACAGATCACAAAACCATCCTGACTCGAAGTCTTCATAACATGAATCTCGATAGATTTAATAATAATCTTGATAATACTATTAATACATAATTAGTTGAAGGTAATGCGAAACGAGGTTTCCTTAAACTTGTCTTAAGTTAATTTTAGACTATTTAAAATTATTAGAGCTATCAATCACAATTATTATGAATAGGTAACATTATCTTGTTTCAATGCCCAAAGTAAATCACTTAAATTTCATTAAATAATACTATTTTTAAGTTCACGGCCAAGCCAGCTCACCAAATTGGTGTATGAGACCCCCTTGTTTGTGGGACAAGGGACCCCCCTCCGCCCAACGATTTGACTGGTAAAGTCTACGAAGGTATACATACCCTACCCCCTCCCTACCCCCTCTAGATTTGAACCTGTGACCTCTTAAAAGGAAACACATGTTCTTAACCATTAAGCCCACTCAGACTCTAAAGCAAAATTGTGGAGGGCAACATTTAATAAAAGTTTCTTGATACAGGGAGCCATCCAATGAGAGTAGCACAAAATCCTGAGGAAGGTAATATGATAAGATCCAATACGAAATTAGTTGGCAGGCAAAAGAAGGTGCAAATACCGAGGATTTCGCTGGCAATAAAAACGTTTTTTTTTTTTTCCCTTTCTGCAAGGAGCCAAGGTAACACTGGCAGTCAACGATTACATGGGCCGCTATTTGACAGTCGATAAAGGAAATCTAGATGAGGAGGAATCATGGTCCAGTAGTTAACATGCAGAGGTAAATGATATTTTGAAATTTCCCTCCCAAGAACACGACAAGTATCAGCTCGAACCTAACGAATTAATGGTGAACGATCAGAATTATGTGTCTGTATTCTCGACATTGCACTCCACAATATAATGTGTCTGTAATCTGGACATCGCGCCTATCAAATTAAACACAAGGACACGTACTAGGCATAGTTACGCGAAGGAATTATTGGAGTCAAAATGCGTGTGGAAGTGCGCATACACATACTCATTATTAACGGCGTTGTTAGCCGCACCCTGAACATATAAATACCACCTACACTTGACGTGGCGTTCCCATTCAGAAATCAGAGGTTCCTCCTCTCTTACAGAGGAGTAGATGGATTTACATTCAGCAAGGCAGAGACCACCTCAGTTTATAGACCTTGCTAATCTTTTAGAAAAAGAACATTCGACAGAAGGAGCAGAGTCTTTATATCGATTCTCAACATGAACCTAAGACAGACCTCGAATCCTCCGAGATTAACACACCTCATCTTGCAAGTCGCGGTAAATCATATCATTCAATTTTATTGTGTACGTTGTATATGTCTATACGAACATTAATACACTAATAAATAAAAATATTGAAATTGTTGCAGATCCATGGTACCTGTGTGCTGGGCGAAATAAATTGCAACGCAGAGAAAACATTTTAAAACACAGAGGTAACCAGATCCAAGTGTTGGGCGATTTTTCTCCCACGCAGGGGTGAAATATCTATCAAAGTTGCAGAGAAAACGTTTTTGAAACGTAGAGGTAACCAGATCCGAGCACTGGGTGATTTTCTTTTGCTTGAAGCAATGATAGCTTGCTAAAGTGTAGAGAATCGGAAGGGGAAAAACACTGAGTAAAACAACGGTGAAATCGTTGAGCAAGGAAGTAAATCTTTGCTGAGTAGATGAAATGTAACACAGGGTTTGCAAGAGATTGGATGA
Organism: Picea engelmannii; assembly: GCA_009831015.1. Classification (NCBI taxonomy): domain Eukaryota; kingdom Viridiplantae; phylum Streptophyta; class Pinopsida; order Pinales; family Pinaceae; genus Picea; species Picea engelmannii. Next base: position 3,924 of record ML810066.1, read on the forward strand.
AAGGAGGTTTTCCTTGGCTGGGCAAAATGCATGCATAGGCGCAGAGATGAATGAAGGTTTGTAATGCTCGGTGTAAATTAAAATGCTGAGGTGAATCAAGTGGAAACACCAAGAAGGGAAAACGCAGAGAACAAACTTCGCCAAGGTTATAAAATCCACATAAAAATTTGCAGAGGGTACATCTGAAATGGAAACGCCGAAGGAAAAAGGGAATTGATAGAATCATTTTAAAACTAAATACATCTTACAAAAATGGCCTGGACCATCAATATTCTAGATACATCTCATCGAAAAATACATGCTGCAACCAAAGTTTAAAACTTTTACATCTTAAATCTGAATACAATACAATACTCAATAGCATACCGTAGTTGACGACAAGAAGTCGAAGATGTTCTCCCGCGTTTGTGCTCCGTCTATCTCCCTGCTTGCTAACTGTGAAGACTTCACCAGTACCTCCCAGCCAATGCTAAGGGGACTGTTGCAAGGTAGAGCTACCACTCTCTTTCTCGAGTTGGGTATCCCAATTCTCACAAGTAAAACCAATAAAAATTTCGGCAACATAACCTTACACCTACCAATCATGCTCCATTCCTCCTCTGCCATTTCCTTTATATATTTTTTCTTAGTGACAACTTGCCATTTGCACTTTTAATTTGTTTTTTAATAATTTAATTAGGAATTATTTCCCCCATACACTTGTCACTTGTTCCCTTAGTTGCACTAATAAATCCATATTTTAATTAAATTAATTGTTAATTTTCCTCACCCAACCTAAAAGTGCTCCTAAAATCACTCCTAGTTGTCCCTTTATTCCCTCTATTTCCCTTTCTAAAACTGAGTTGTGTTTAATTTAGGAAAGTTCTTTAGTTAGGCTTGACTAGATACCTTTCTATGCTTACACATTTATGCTTTATTCCTTTCTCAACTAAAATTTTAATTTAGTATTTACTTGCACAGGTGTATTAATCATTCCTTAGGATTTATTTTTATTTTCGGTGATTCTTAATTTGATTTAATTTATCCCCTCAGCATTTAATTTAAAATTTTTAGTTTTTAGTCTTCTCACTCACTTAGACTTAGGCTTAGTTAAATTTTTATTTGCAAACGCCTAGATACTTAGGGATTATACTTAATTAAATTCATTCTTTAGTTAATTAATTAATCAATTAATTAATCAGGAAGGTGCTCAAGATTTTAAGGTTTAACACTCGCTCAAGTTTTCTATGCCACCTAGATTCATTGACTCAATTTTTTTTATACCGTGATGTGCCCTTCAAGACACACTCCATGCTCCAAGGGTGCCACTCGCCTTTGACTCAAATTTTAATTACACGACGTGCCCTTCAAGACGCACTACGTGCTCCAAGGGTGCCACTCGCATTTGATTGGTTTTGGTAGTTTTTCAACCCTTGGAGTCAATACTCCATTCAAGCGACCTTGTGAGAGACTAAGTGCCTCTAAGGAATAAGGACCCTACATATTGCACGTCCCTTAGAATCTTTGTGAGCGATTGTCTCAGTTTTCCCTCACGACATCGTGGATCTCTCGAAGTAGGTAATCGTTACCCTACAATTTGAGTCCCAGTGAGAGTGCTAGTAGGCTGTGACAGGGATGCTACCACACCTCTCCCTCAATATCTGATTGTTGTGCATGGACTCTTTACTCCTTATGTGAGTCTAATTAGCAAGCAATCGTCACCCTGCATCCATCAACGGAAAACTGTTAATGATCCATAAACAACATCATAATATACTCGATCATATGTCACATATGCATGAATAAAAATACCCAAACCAACACAATCCACTCCCTGACTCGATTAAGAGTCTAAGGAGGTCCATTGATTCCATCAACATCCTCAAACTGTCAAGTGTCCTGCACACTTAGGGGAAACTCATCAATAACATTTGTCAATACATAGATATCAAATAACATAACATCATAATCATCAACATCATCATAAGAATCCATAAGCGAATAAGAAACCATATACTAAAACCAGATCACTTGCATGCAAGTGTCCTCAAAAAATAAGTCAAATCATGTGCATGTAAGAGCGGGATGTTACACCCCCTCTTGTTTTAAACTTCGTCCCGAAGTTTCACAGTATATATGTAGTAAATGAAGCATCTGACAAGATCTAAATGTCTAACAATCAAACAAAAATAGAAACTGTTGGCGCATATCATATGCGTCCTCCCAGGTAGCCGAGTGTGGACTATAATTGTTCCATTGGACCTTGACCTGATCAATTGTTCGACGTTGTAGCTGTTGAATGTGATGGTCCATAATGCAGATTGACTCTGCCTTGAGTGCACCCTCGTCCGACACCATCACTCGGAAATAAACTAAAAGGTGCCATCTTAATGGTGCTTTGATAGTCGTTGTCGTACACAAACTCTACTAGTGGCAAGAACTCTTCCCAACGCTTCTGTTGGTTCATTACGTACACACATAACACATCTTCCAAAATTTGGTCTGCTCTTTCTATCAACCTGTTTATCTCAGGGTGATACACTGTACTAAAGTTAAGTTGGGTTCCCAAGGCCTCTCAGAAACTAGTCCAAAATCGTCCTGTAAACACTGATCCTCGATCGGATATGATCTTCTTAGGCATGCCATGCAATCTCACAATATCGCTGATAAAAACTCTAGCTATGTCTGGCACCCGATACATCATACGCATAAGGATAAAATGTGCACTCCTCATCAGAGTGCCTACTACCACGAAAATCAAGTCGTGCCTCCTTGCTATTAGCGATAATCCAACAATAAAGTCCATCGAAATGACCTCCCATTTCAATTTTGGAATAGCATGTGGCTGTAGTAATCCTGTCGGATGTCTATGTTCAACCTTCACTTGCTGACATTCTAGACATCTCACCATGTAGTTGACTATGTCCACCTTCATTCATTTCCATAAGAATAAGGGTTTAAGGTCTTCCATCATATTTGTGACTCATGGATGCGCCATGTACATTACTCCATGAGATTCATTTAATATCAAACTTCTTAACTCGTCGTTAGGCGGTACATAAATCTGGTTGATATACCTCATTAATCTGTCATTGTTCATAGTAAATCCCTTAAATTTTGGTACCAACATGGTCTCTTGTTCGATATTTTCCTTAACCTCTTTATACCAATCATCATTGCATTGTATAGTTAAAATATTTTCATGAAGATTTGTCTGAAGAGGTATCACTGAAAATATGTGTGGTCTCCGACTCAACGCATATGCCACTCTATTCACTGTTTCTTTTATGTAGGTAATCTCAAATCATACTCGCTAAGAAGTTCTGACCAACGCCTTTGTCGCGCGTTCAAGTCACTTTGCGTAAAAATGTGTTGCAAACCACAATGGTCTATTTTCAGTTCGAATTTACGTCCAATCAGGTAGTGCCTCCACACTCTTAGGGCATACACAATGGCCAACAACTCCAAATCGTGCGTCACGTAGTTCTCCTCATGCTTTCTTAACTTCCTTGAGATGTAAGCGATCACTCGAACGTCTTGCATCAAGACTCTACCTATGCCTTCCTTAGATGCATCTGTGCATACCAAGAAGTCCTCATCCATGTTGGGGACCTTTAGTATCGGCGATGTCGTGAACAACTCCTTGATCCTTCAAAATGCTTTCGCGCATTTCTCTGTCCATACAAACTTCTTGCTTTTCTTCTGCAGTTTCGTAATTGGATTTGCTATCTTCGAAAAACCTTCGATGAACTGTCGATAATATCCAGCTAAGCCCATGAAGCTACATACTTCTGGTATGTTCGTCGGCGTGGGCCATTCCATAATAGCCACTATCTTTGTTGGATCCACAATGATGCCTTCGTCAGAGACAACATGCCCTAAATAATGAATCCTCGATTGATAAAATGAGCATTTCGACAGTTTCCTGTATAATTTGTTTTCTCATAAACATTGTAATACCAAGCGCAAATATTCATCATGGTCTTCCGTCATCCAAGAATATATCAAAATGTTGTCAATGAATACTTGAAAAAACTTTCCAAGTACTCCCAGAACACCCCATTCATCAAGCTCATGAATAACCCTAGGGTGTTTGTCAGTCCAAACGGTAAAATGGTAAACTTGTAATGCCCAAAAATCGTCTTGAATGCGGTCTTAGGAATGTTTTCCTCCTTGATCTGTAACTGGTGATATCCTAATCTCAAGTCAATCTTCGAAAACACCGTCGTGCCCTTCATTTGATCAAACAAATCGTCTTTTCTTGGAAACAGATATTGGTTCTTGATCGTTGCCTTGTTTAATTGACGGTAGTCAATGCAGAGTCTCCATGACCCATCCTTCTCTTGTAAGAAAATAACAGGCATGCCCCAAGGTGACACACTTGGACGTATAAGTCCTAGGTCCAACAACTCCTTCAATTTCATTTTCAACTCCTGTAACTCAGGGGTCAACATCCAATAAGGCATTCTTGCTATCGGTTCAGTTCCAGGTTTTAGGTCGATGATAAATTCTAGCTCTCTTTCGGGCGACAAACCTAGTAACTCTGCTAGGAACACATCCGCAAACTCTCGTACTACCAGAAGGTTTTCTAATCCTTCCGCCACGCCCTTGTCGTTCAGCGCTAAGATTGCATATAACTTTCATCCTTTTCTCATACTCTTCCGTAGCTATAGGGAAGAGATGAAACTTATGGAAAATCCATGGTTTCTTCCTACAATCACTCGTCTCTATCCCTCATCATTGGTCAAACTCAACTGTTTCATCTTATAGTTGAGTATTGCATCATGCGATTTCAACTAGTCCATACCAATCATGAAATCATAAGATCCTAAGATTGTGACATAGAGGTTGGCCTTCGTTACAAAATCTCTCAGGTTGAGGCTACAGTCCATAAGCTTTCCTCCAACCTTCTACTCGGTTCCCGAAGCCATTTCCACGTAGCTAAAATTGTCATGTTCGACTGCCTTTACCTTAATTATTTTTAGCATTGCACCAGAAATAAAGCTCTCTGTAGCATTGAGATCTATCAAAATACTAAAGGTCTGGTCAACGATGGTACCTGACATCTCGAGCACAGTAGACTGGTGCTCGACTTGGTGGTTCTTCAGCATTGCATGAATCTGATGGGCCTTGCCCAAATCTCCTACTATAGTGTGTCCGGATGACCCGACTGCTCTGGCCCTCTCATCCGGGCAGTCACATTGGTAATGTGGCTCTCCACATGTTCAGCATCCTCGAGAGTTCCCTCTGAAATTCCACTTTGATAAACTCTTTTCAATGGACTTCGCCCCGATATGGTGGCAGTTAGATCCAATAGTGGTAGATCTGCTACCTCCATGCTCCAATGGATGGACAACTCTGATAAGTTGAAAGTACATCTTCTATGGGCATCATATCCTACACCAATGAAGGGTTAGGATCTATTTGTTGCTTCGATCCAACGACTGCAACTCCTTCAAGCTCGAAACATAGTTCTTTTTCAAAGAGACCTTCCATCTAAAGGTCGAGATCATCTTGTCACTTCAAATCGATGACTGCAATTCCATCCTCTCAAAATACAGGATTTCTGTAGGCTAACGGTCCGATCTTGGACTTAGTCATTTAAGGAGATATTATAAGTCTCTTATAATTTCTTACTAGGTCTTCAGGGACTTTGTAGTCCATTTCTAAACTGGATAAGACATTTACTCATGGATTTTATCATTCATCTCTTAGTTCATCTTTCCTAGATTCCTTTCACAGGAAACACATCGCTACAGAAAACCTACTGCACACATAGGTAGCTCATTCACACGTTTACATTCTTTATTTTAGGACGATACAAAATGGTGTTATCATTCAAGATAGAGTACAAGGTTTTCTTGTTCAGGTGTGCAATACACATGAAATTCCATACAAATGCATTATCATTCAAGTACACAGAATTGAATAGTTTACACAATTCACAACACAAGCAATTGTACACTATACATGGATTCCTTTCATACTGTACTAGAATATATATCTCTTCAAGACAACATTCATGGAGAAAAATTATTTATGTTGTTCTATCATTACTCAAATACACAGACTTGTAATGAGTAATCAATCCATTCATCACACAAGCGTACACATTCATGAATACAATTACAATCAACCTGACTGTACATTTCAATTCCAATACACATAAATATGAGATACTTATCTGGTTAAAGGTTGCCTCTAGCCAACTGACTATGGGTGTTTTCCTTTCCACCCAACCACAGGCTCTACATGCTCAATCAATTTGGTTGTAGGCCACCCCCGTGCCAAGCCATGACACCATCAAGGAATTCTCTGCGATTACTTGTGCATTCTCTTGCAACAACTCTATTTTCCCGAATCCCAAACACACACCTTCTCTTCTCCAGAAGTGAACGTATTCTCTGTCTGCCCTCGTCCCTTCATCTCTTGCACACCCCACACCAGAAAGTACTCGACCTCCCCTCTTCCTTCTGCCAGAAGGAACTTCGTGGGTCAATTCTGGACTATATAATTGGTGCTTTGTTGTAACTTTGGCTGGCAGCCTCTACTGTCCTAGCTATATTTTCCATATCTGCATTCATTTAGGGTAGTTGGTTGTTCAAATACCAACCCCTTCCCATTAACCGTTTGGCTTCAACTGCAAGTTAGATTAAATATGATCATTTCCTTCACATTATTCACCAAGGTGGCTTGTGTTATGTATATATGAACTCCCTTCCTGCCCCCTCACGAATCCCTCTCATGGTATTATGGCCAGTACTCAAGGATTCACCCCCACAGTCAGTGGTTGGCATTTTCAATTGATCATTAATACATTTACATTATTTGCATGCCATAGCATGAAAATCATTAATTACAATTAATTACATATAATCATAGGCTTAGAGAGCGGTTTCTACAATGCCTCACATAGAAGTGAGCTAGGATTTATGTGAATCCCAAAAAATTCAATAGCCATGAAGCATATAGAGGATACATGGCCCGATAAATTCAAGGATGAAGTATAGAGCCTTTGATTGAGCATAACTATGGATGGAGTTAACCCGTATTCCCTCCAAAACACCATCTATTCTATTTGGCCAGTGGTAGTGATCAATAGAAATACCCCCCCATGGTTGTCCGTGAAGAATGAACTGTCTCTTATAGTTGTGGGTAGAAGACAAGTGAAGAGAATGGATGTCTACCTCCAACCACCGATCAATGAATTTAAATAATTATGGGAGTAAATACATGTATATGATGTATCAAGACCCATCCCAATGGAGAGGTATTTTACATGGTATGGAATATGTGCATACACCATGCACAATTATCCAGGACTAGGAGTTTGCTCCGGTAAACATGCTCATCGATTTGTTTATATTTGTAATTTCATTTGGCATACTTGATTTGGTAAAACTATATTTTTGACACTAACATGCTATGTATATGTTAACATTGCAGGTCTTGTAACAAAAGAGTCTCATGGATGTAAATGTTGTGGACCTTTTATAAAGGCTAGGTGGTCCAATGACCTACGAAATCCAGTGTACGACTATTCGAGGGTATTCTTCCCAGAAGACCACCCTTATAGAAGAGTTGCATATGCTTTCAATGGTAAACCAGAGAGAACCTAGAGACTTGAAATAATGACACCAATAGATTGGAATAGGGTATATGACACAAAGAAGGAGAAGGAAATGACATAATTATTTGATTCAATTGGGGAACCTATGTTTGATGATCCTGAATTGTTTAACACCTATGTTGAGAAAATGCCCATTGGGATGAAAATGAAATCTGTATTTTATGAGCTTCCATATTGGAGTATCTTAAGATTGGCCACTTACTAGATCCCATGCATATATTAAAAAATGTTTCATCTTCTTTATGGAGGCACATATCATGGAATAAAAGTGACACAATGGTTGTCAGGAGAGATCTTATTGCTTCAAATACTAAAAAGAGACATTGGCCAAGAAATGAAACTAGAGGAGAGGTTGGTCCCTCTTGGTATTTTAAAGAAGGTGATGTCCTATGGATTTTGAAGAACTATGATCTTTCTATGGCGAAGGATGTTATATTAGGTGTGAAGAAACATTCTTTATATGGGTCGATTGTACGGCATTGATTCACTATAGACGAGAATTTTTCTGGGTTGAAATCACATGACCATCTGAACCTTCTAAGGATATGTATGTTGAATACATGATTCTTCTAGTTTTATAATGATGTTAGTAAAAATATACTATGCACTCACAATTTTATGGAAATTAATGACGTGTGTGTCTATTTTGTAGTGTCATTGTCCTTTGCTCGTGTGTGGTTGTGTGAACCATGACTTCCCCAAGGACCTGCAACATGTCATATCGAAATTATCTGCATTTGTAGGTTGGATCACATCAAGGGAGATTCATATGGCTGGCATTTCACGGTGGCACTGAGAAATAATGTGGATTGTTTGTATGTTTAAGAAGGAATTTCCCACGAGTTTTATGGACTTGCAAGTCCATCTTCTCATTCACCTACATGATGAGGTTGAATTAGCTAGGGTGCTCTCATGTCGTTGGATGTTCTTCTTAGAGTGGTACATGAAAAAATCAGAAGGGTTTGTTTGACAAAGGGTAAAACTAGAGGGCTCTATGGCAGAGGGGTAAATAATATACGAGTCGTTCTATTATTCAAGTGAATACATCAAGCAAATTGACGACATAGAAGGGGAAGTCATTTGGGATGACCATCAAGATGAGGACAAAAGGGAAGGAGAGCTACTCCAAGCGAATGGAAAAAAGTGCTTGATAAAGAGTAAGTCAATTATATTTTGTCAATTTAGTATAGAGAAATTGTTTACATTCAAGGTGATAATATATATTTCATCCCATACTATTTGTTTTAAATTCTTTTATACATCAACAAATTTAGAAATTTTGATGCCATCAATAAATTCATTTTTTAAGTTGATAATATATATTTGATCTCATGATATTCATTTTGGATTTTTCTATACATCAGTGAATTTTGAAATGGATGACATCAATAAATTCATTCTTTACAATGCGAAAGAAACTTGACCATGGGTCGCGTTGTATGAAGAGAAAAGAAGGAAATGGGATAGTGACATGAAATGATTTTGACGGTTGAATGGTAGAAGCATGTGTTATCCTGATCATTTAAAATAAAATATGCCAAAAATATGTTCCAACAGTTGGGTGGCTGACCAAATACAAGAGAAATATGTGGTGTCTGGTTGTAACCCACGTGGAGAAGATCTAGATTCACTAAACATAGGGATCAAGTGCAACAACTCTGTAAAAACCTCTCTAAGTACCACATTATATTTATAATATTGCACATTTGAATTGTAACATGTATTATGTTTTTATTAATGCTTCAATTATTAGACATATGACACCACCCTTTGTTCACATTTTTACTGGTGCATTTATTCCCATCTATGTGGGAATCTGGACATCATTTTCGCACTGAGTATGTTGATAAAGGCCACATCACACAAGATTGTAGAGTGGAGGTTGAGTTTGTGATCCAAATTTTATGAGAAAAACAAAATGAATACAGATTATTAAAATATGCTTAACACAGAATAATAGAGATACAATAAAATTGGTTTTCCATTCAATAAGGAAATAAGTTGAAGCTGTAAAATGCAGTGGAAAACAAGCTTGCTGGAATGGTGGCGGCTTATCTCTGAGAAGAGATGTGATGGTTGCACTCATTCACAAGAAGATGATTACAATGAGGATCTAAAGGCCTTTTTACAATAAACATGAGTGTCAAAAACCCTAAACATCCAAAAACCTAACCCTAGGAGATGAAGTGTCAAAAGTCATGTGGGCCCCGTTTGGGTAAGTTAGTACATCAACTTCTCGGGGTGGTAACTTTTGCATACGATCTTTGTTTTAGGCGCACAATAGCATGTTGGAAAGGTCTAACCAAGAAGAACGATTTTCGACTAGCTCAATTAAGTGCCTTATGTAGTCACTTGGGACCCAAATCCCCAAAAAATGTCGTTTAAGGCCTCAAAACAACCTCGAAAGTTTGGAACCCGAAAAACTGCCAAGGTGGAAAACTTTTTTTTGAGCCAGTGTAATAGGTGGGTGGCCACCGCTATCCACCTAGATCAATCTTCCCTCCTTAGGAAGCAATGGTCTCCATTGCGTTGATTTCCCCCATCAAATGAGGAAATTTCTGCTAAATTTCCACAATCTGATCATTGGATGCCTATTGCATGAAATCAAGGTTGAGCTATGTTGGTGTCAACTACTTTGCTATCTCTGAGGTGTCCAATAATGGTGGGAAATATAACCGAAGGAGATCCACGTTGAAGACTAGGTCCAGACTAAGGAAAGGGGGAATGTTGAGCTCAAAAACATTGTTACCCACATCCTTAGTGATGGTGGACGACCCATAATGTAGTGGGCGAAGCTTCTGATGGGGCTCTGTAAGGTGTTCTTTCTGCAAGTGCAACCAAACTTTGTCACCCACCTGAAACTTATGTGGCACCCGATGTTGATCATGGCTGCTTTTACTTGGCATTATAATTATGTAGAGTATCCTGAACCTATTGGCGGATGTGTTGGATCCGATCAATGAATCGGGTGGCTTTGTCAGCTTCTGGTGGAGCAGGGGACGAGTCAGCTGAGGTGGTCTCTAAGGGTAGTGCCACATCCATGGGGCCCAATGGTTGGAATCCCAACCCCACCTGAAAGGGGTTTTGGTCAGTTGAGCTATGCAGGGCTCGGTTGTAGCTATGTTGGACATAGGGAAGACTCTCATCCCATGTGCGAGGGCATTTTTAATTGTACATGTGCATGATATGTACGACCATCCGATTGACAACCTCAGTTTGGCCATGTGTCTGGAGGTGGAAGGCAGTGGATTTGGTGAGCTTGGTATCCAACAGTGACTAGAGGCTCGACCGAAATGTGTTGAGGAACCTACTGTCACGGTATAAGATAATGGTTTGTGGGATCCCAAAATGTACCCATACTCGTTCAAAGAAGATCTTGCCAGTGGCTTCTGCTGTGATGTTCTACTTCTAGGCAGCTAGAATCGCCATCTTGGAAAAGCGATCAACAACCACAAAACACAATCATTTCCCCTCTTGGTGGAAGGGAGGCCCGACATGTAGTCCATTGAGATGGATTCCCACGGCCTGTCAGGAGTAGGCAGAGGGGTGTACAAGCCCTATTACTTAGTGGTCAGTTTGGCAATAGCACAGGCGGTGCAAGACCTGATATACTTGTTGACATCCTGTCAAAGTTTTGGCCCATAGAAATGTTTCTACAACACTGCAACTGTCTTTTCGATGCCAAAGTGTCCTGCCACCCGATTGTAGTGAGCTTTGAAAATCAGCTTCATGGAACGCAAAGATGGCCTAGATAACACAAACGCCCATCCTGAAGATGGAAATTAGCGACCACTGAGTTGGCCCCCAACATTTGGTATGTGGTGGAGAAGCCAAGGTCTGTCTCGTAGAGGTGGGGCCATCCGGAGGTCTCATGGCCGCAAGAGTCTAGCACCGTGGTGAGTGCCACGACTAGAGGTCGGCTGAGTTGATCAACAACTCAATTGGTACTTCATGTTTTATACTTGATGTTGAGGTGGAGCTTCTGTAAGTATGTTGATCACTTCTGATGGCATTCATTTTGCAATTTGCCTTGGGTCTGCATGAACTGTAGTGACTTGTGATCATTGTGGATGACTGTATCCTTCCCAAGAATGTAATGTCTCCACTGATGGTAGGCTTGCACAATGGATTATATTTCTTTGTTGTAAGTAGGGTACTTACAGACAACATCTGATAGTGTCTCACTATGATATGCCACGGGGTGGCTGTGTTGAGTGAGAACAACGCCCACAACTTAGTTTGAAGCATTTGTCTCTATCTCCAAGGGATGTTGTAGGTCCGGTAAAGTACTAGGGATGAGCACAAATGCTTCTTCAAGTCATCAAAGGCTTGTTGTTGTGACATGCCCCACACAAATTTTTCCTTACCACCACCCCTAGTTACTTGGCTGAGGGCCCATGCGATATGAGAGAATCCCAACATGAACTTGCGATAGAAATTGGTGAGGCCCAAGAAGCTACGAAGTTTAGTGAGTGTGGTTGGGGCTGGCCAGTCACGGATGACCTGGATCTTGGTTGGATCCACATGCACACCATGCTAATCAATGATGTAGCCTAAGTAATGGACCATGTCCATGCCGAAGGAGCATTTTTCCAAGTTTGCATATAGTTTGTGCTACCACAGGGTGTGCAAAACCTGCTGAATATGCTGCAAGTGTTCCGCCCAAGTCTTGTTGTAGATGAGGATGTCATCCAGATACACCACTACAAAAGTATTGGTGAAAGGTCGTAGGATATCATCCATCATCCTCATAAAATTTGCTGGAGCATTTGTCAAACCAAAGGGCACGACCAACCATTCAAAAAGACGTTATTTTAACTTGAAGGCAATCCTCCATACATCTGTTTGTTCTATTAGGAACTGGTGGTAGCCAGACTTTAGATCAATCTTACTGAAGTATTTCTCCCCCGTGAGCTGATCAAGGAGGTCGTCGATTCGTCGAATAGGGTATTGGTTTCAGGCTGTGATTTTATTCAGTGCCCGGTAATCAATGTAGAGTCGCCAGGTCTCGTCTTTCTTCTGCACCAACACGATTAGGCTCCCACAGGGCGATGAGATGGGAAGGATGTTCCCCTTGTGGAGCAGTTCTTGGATATGCCTCTTGATCTCCTCGTTTTCTAACAGAGAGCGACGGTAGACTGACCCATTGGGTAACAGTGCACATGGGGTCAGATTGATGGGATTCTTGACCAGGCAGTGTAGAGGTACCTCGATAGGAGAGGAGAAGATATCTGAGCATTCTTCCATGATCTTATCCACTTGCTTCTGTTGTGTGGAGAGGTTGGCCGCGGAGGCCCTGGATGTGGTTGCGATATTTCACTCTCTTTGAGAGAGAATCACGAAGAAAACAAATTTCCCGGTCTGAGAGATGACCTTCCTGCATTACTTGGCAGAGATCAAGGAAATAACACTAGGAAGGACTACCTCGGGTATCCTGTACAATTTCCTATTCAAAGTAATAATAACTCTACGAGGCCTAGACTCATATACTACATGGCGTTTCCATAAATAAGGTTGTCCCAAAAGAACATTTCAAACTTTGAGAGGAGCAACATCACACAATACCTCGTCTTTGAAGGGCTTGATGCTGTACGACAGTCGACACTGTTGGATGATGCAGAGATCGCTTCCTTGTCAGAGCCATCCAATGGTGTAGGGTTGTTGGTGCGACGTTGTTGGCAGGGCCAGGCGCTTGAAAACCTTTGCTGAGATGAGGTTCTTCTGGCTACTGCTATCAACAATGAAGTGCAGCGGGGTGCCTTTTACCCACATCTATGAATGGAAGATGCGCTCTCCTTCTTCTGGCTTGTCTGGTTCACCCAGCTGGAGCTTGGTGGTAGCAACGGTGGCACTGGGTTCTACGTCAATGATCTGTCTTCCCCTTTTTGGTTTTGACTTAGAGTAAGAACCTGCATCTGATTCAGAGGCTTTCACTTTGGCCACCAGCGACTGCTTTGAGCGGTACTCAACAGTGTTATGCCAAGGGCTCATATGGAAGTTTCACCACTTCTCGACATCTTTCTTTGTCTTTTCGGTGTCCTTCTTTGCTTGTGGCTTGGACTGGTTGTCCTGATACTATCCATATTTGCTCTGTCCTTTATTCTGAGGGTTGGGGCCGCCCTTTCTTGGTTTTTGCTGTGAGGGGTTCCCAAGCCCAAATTGTTGCGTCTTTTGTTTGAGCTTCTGCTCGATTTTGACAGCATATCGGTAGGCCGCGCCCAAGGACGAGATGTCCAGAAATTCCATTTCGGTCTAGATGTATCTATGTAGAGCACCGGGATACTTGAGCACCATATGTCACTCCGAATCTTTGATACCCAGCTTGGTGCGCAAGGTATGGAAGATATTTGTGAACTTTGGCACTGCTTGGTCTCTTTCTTGCCACAATGTGGTCCATTTGGTATATAAGTCGTCATAACTTTCGACGGGGTAGTATTGTTCCTTAATAACATCCCTGAAGGATTCCTCGGTGGCCATGACTATAAATAATGACGGTTCCTCTGTTTCCTTTTGCTCACATAAAGTTTCCCACCAATCTTTGACATGGGGAATGGCTTTGAGGAGCACGAAAGTAATATTTTCTCTATTCGAAAAGTTATGGACAAAAAAATACCCTTCTAGTAGATTCAACCACTTGTCTACAACATCTGCGTCTATCTCACCTTCAAATATAAGAATATCAAAGTTGATTTGTACCTTGAAGGGGGTGACGCCTCCGCTCGAGGAAGATGCGTCGCCTATTGGTAGCCGCTGAAGGATTTGCCCGAAACTATCCATCATCTCATTCCTCTGTTGTGTGAGGGCTTCCTCACACAACATTTTTAAAGGATCTCCTGTCCCATCATCTTTCTTTTCTCCTTCCATGAGAGGGCACTTGGGCGTGCAAGAGCTTTTGTCCTCAAGAGAAACAAGCTCGAGACCCAATTCTTTGTACTGTGACCTCGTTGGGGACATGCATTAAGATGACAAGGAGCAGACCGCTCTGATACCACTGATATAGATTTTATGAGCAGAACGAAATGAATACAGATTATTAAAATATGCTTAACACAAAATAACAGAGATACAATAAAACTGGTTTTCCATTCAATAAGGAAATAAGCTGAAACTATAAAATGCAACAGAAAACAAGCTTATTGGAATGGTGGCGACTTATCTTTGAGAAGAGATGTGACGACTGTGCTCATTTGCAAGAATATGAGTACAATGAGTCTCTGAAGGTATTTTTACAATAAATAGGAATGTCAAAAACTGTAGACATCCTAAAACCTAACCCTAGGAGATGAAGCGCCAAAAGTCACGTGGGCTTCGTTTGGGTATGTTAGTACATCAACTTCTCGAGGTTGTAAATTTTGCATACGATTTCCATTTTAGGCACACGATATCCCATTGGAAAGGTCCGATCGAGAAGAATGATTTTCAAATGGCCCAAGATATTGCTTTTGATAGTGACTTGGGCCCCAAATCCCCAAAAAACATCGTTTAGGGCCTCAAAACGGCCCCAGAAGTTTGGAACCCGAAAAACTGCCGAAAAACTGTTTTTCGAGCCAGTTGAATAGGTGGGTGGCCACCGGTATCCACCTAGATCAGTTTGACCAATATAGCCGTGCTAGCCACCGTGATGAAAACATGATAGAGGGAAAGTTAGGTTACATTGGTAAGAGACAAGAGATCATGCGAGTGGACTTCTCATTGTTTCAATGTGTTATTTTTTGTTGCAAGTGGTGGGATACCTTCTACCAGAGAAATGTAAAGGAATATTGTGATAGTGGGATAATATGTATTAACTCTAAAAAAATGTGGGTTGAAAGTGAGGAGCCTTATGTTTTCCCAAAACATTGTAACCAAGTGTCTTTTTACCCAGATGTGTTGGATGGGGATTGGTGGTTCATACTGAGAAATGATCCAAGATCTAAACATCTTTTTGAGAACAACAATGTTACAATTCCAAGGGCGGAAGATAATCAGGGTGATGGCAACGAAGACTGATTTCATGTAAATGATTTCTTTGGACATTTATATTGTGGATGTGTCATTTTATTATGGGTATCTATAATGGACAATATTTGTTTTTCCTTCATTTTATAATTATGTTGGATATGAAAAATTGACAACCATTTACAACCACCATATTGAAAATACATTAAATAGACGTACAAGCATAAGATTTGGTTTTGATGTATTTTCATTGTCATAATTATTGTTTATTATAGAAAATTTATGTTGTATTATATTAAAATATGTTTATTTTAACCTATGAATTACTACACATTAATTGAGATATCACGAAGTTGGTGGCGTACAATAGGAACTATTTATTTTAAATGATATTTTATTTAACGAAAAATGAACATATTAAAAAATATTCAAACCTCAAAATTTTTATTGTTTTAGAAAATCAAAATTCAAAAAAATATATACTTGGTTTGATGGAACTTCTAAGGACAATTCCAACGAAATAATTTCATGCAACATCTACAATACTTGTGGTGTACTCGACATTACCAACTTTGACGACATTCCCCACCTTAACTAGTGGAACTATCATGGCCTTCACCTATTCCACTCCATCCTTTAGTTTTATAATCATATAAACTTATATTAATAATTATTTTTGCATTCTCCTTGAAATAAGTGTCAATATAGGAAGAACATGGAAATTCTAAAAGAGTAATTTTCTAGAGCCTAGTCAAAATTAAGGAAAATTTTAATGATCCATACTTATCTAAAAGTATAGAATCCTTTGTCAATTTTACTAATTCTTAAAATACCAATTATAAAATGTTGGGTGATATTATTTTTTAATAAAAGATTCTAAAGTCTATATTAGAGCAAAACAATGTGAAACCATTTCATTGAAAGTGTATAAATCAAAATGTATTGTTATTCTCTATATTTATTATTTTAAATTTAATTGAATAAATTTCATATATTATGATAGTTGGGTACTATAAATTAATATTTTTTTTGGAAAAATTATATATTAATAAAATTAATCATTGTCATTTTAGCAATCAATTATATTATAAATTTGCCTTCTAATATTTGAATAATAAAAATTAAAAAAATAACATTATTATTACATCATCAACATTATTATTAGTGAATAATTATGTAATTATAATGTTATTATTATAATATATGAAAAAAACATAAATATTCAAATCACAATAATTTCACTCATCATACTTAAGTATGTTTGTTTCTAAACACATTTAATCAACATATTGTATCTTGTTGGACAACAAACAATTGACCTTGAACAATAGTTAAACATTATATGGCATGAATGGTTATAACTTTTTGCAATCACAATCCAAATTAAACACTTTCATAAAAGTAAAGTTAAACATTACATGACAATTATAAATTCAAATGAATGATACATATCAAATTTCACTAAAAAATAGAGAAATCAATAACAATGTTCG